>JAHPZR010009577.1:0-12500 GCA_019787425.1 Platygyra sinensis | reverse complement strand
AACATAGGTGTCAATCTTCCTGATTCAGTGAAAAACATTCTTTGGCTTGGTATTCGCCCTCTTTTGAAGTGTGCAACATGTGGCCATTGTCGAGAGTGTGAAAAAATAACAAGGATATGCTCGTAGTTAGGCACATGAACACGCAGTTTCAGTGGAACTGATTGCCTTAGACCTGTCCATACAAGGAAGTTAGATTTCTTCAATCCTGCATCCCTGACGGCATTAAAAGACTCAATGTTGGTCATCTCATAAAGCAGATGAGTTGTGTATATGATATTGTTATCAATGAAATGTTTATAGAAAACGCTTTTACCGTCAATCTTTATTTCTTTGTTTTTCCATAAAATATACTTATACATAAAACAACTTTCAGAGGCGTTCGTGCCACTGAGGGTAGCAAATGAACCTTATCTATGTTCTTTTCAGTATAAAGTGTTAAATTCTATTCTATATACAAATGAATTACTCTGTAAGATAGGCTATATTTCTGACCCCAACTGTTCCTTCTGTCACCAGACTACGGAGACCATATCCCATATATTTTTTGACTGTTCCTTTTCCTCCTCCTTTTGGAATGAAACTTGTGAAAAAATTTTAAATAAACTTAACAGTTGCGTGTGCCTCTCTTTAGAATATCGTGACATTATTTTAGGGTTTTTAACGGGGAAGATGGATCTGCTTAATTATATAATTATTTTAGGAAAAACGTACTTGTGGACTTGCTGGTGTAAAGAAACGAAACCATTACCATAACCATAACACAAAATAGCTCTTTTAGGGGCCACCATTTTCACAAAAGTGAACAACCAACAACGCTAACTCTTTCTTGACAGGTGGGTTCTTGTATGCAACCCTGCAGTGACAGCTTAAGAGCTCCTGCCTGAGAGCATTGAGAATCTCGCGACAGCGACTATTTTGGCACATCCCTCATATTTTGCCTCAAGATACCCTTTGGTGAACTGTTTTCAAAAATCATAATTTTAAGTTCCAGCGTTTTTTTTTTTCGAAAAAAATGCGAAAGTTTGAATATGCGTATAAAGTGCGTTTTCCGCCCAATGAAATGCCCCAAATAACACAGAAAGACGAAGCGCTCGTTAAGTCTTGAAATTTAATCAATAACTGTTAAACTTTACTCAGGTATAGAATAGCTATTCCTCTTTAAGTGTAACGTAATAAATATGCCAAATGCCCCAATATTCTGAATTTTCAAGGCATCCTAAGCGACGACCGCTTAACGGGAAGCAAAATATTGGCTAATTTTGAATGGGTAAAACCCTTCCTGGTACGTTGTTTTTTCGTAATTTGACTCTATGGTCTAAACGTTGTGTTCTTTAGCTGTTATTCTCCCAAATCTCAAGCTCAAACTCTACGCGCTTATGTCTCTACAAGAAGAGGTTGTTTGTAGTGTACAGCTCACAGATGACCAGATAATTCGAACACGAAATGGACGCTGAACTTCGCGGTTGATGAAAAATAAATATAAGCTGCCTTGACCTAACAACTAGTTTATCCCAAGAGATAGGTACATCATTTAGATTTACGGAAAGCCCTATGAGGGAAAAAATTAAAACAATGATAAAATTTTAAAACCAGTTGTCAACGGATGTGTCGAAAACGAAGACCCAAAAACGAAGACCTAAGACCTAAAACCCACTGGTCTAAAAACGAAGACCCACTGGTCTAAAACGAAGACCCTGTGGTCTGAAACGAAAGTTTGTTATTTTGTATCGGAGTGCTTATGAGGCAGCCACAACACACTAAGATGACAAACCCTATGTGAGCGTGAATGTTACCCTTGCACCTGGGTTAGATGTCCCTGTAAACAATCGGATAGGACAACTCAGCTACCTAAACAATTTAATCTCAATTCCATGAAACAAAATATGTTTTACACATTGACAATTAACAAGAAATAACCAAAAATGTTTGATGTGTTTGCTACTGTCGCTGAAATATCCTTATGCAGAATTGTTTATAGCCTTGCCTTTAAGGTGGCCAAACACAGTTTTCAAGTGCCTATACCTAATTCTCCATAACTTTTAAACTATTTATGCTTTGGTGCCCATTATTTGCAAGAGTCAAGGTTAATTAAAGAAGTATTTATTCTTGCATTTTGACTGGGGTGTGTGTTGTTGCCATGGCAACGGGGCTGGTTAAGAACAAAGGCTTCAACCCCATCTCATGGCAGTACTGTTTGTACTGGCACGCTATCCTCAGTGGAATGAGTGTACGGATGACGTTCGGTAATTCAATAGTTTTTTCCCGAGGAAAGCATCAGCATGTTCTGTCCAAAAGGCAGATCTCGGACTAAATGACGACTCGTAATGAAGGACAGAAAATGGTCCAACTACTGCCACTCAACTCAACTCTTACTCTCACGCCCAAACTGCAGGCGATGAAGATTGGCTATGGTGTAATGATATCTCGACAAGCCTGGTATAAACACCACGATGGCCTTGTACCTGGCAAGACCTGCCATGATGGACAAAATCTGTCTTCTCGTGTCCCAGCCATTTGCATTGCCATAAGCCTCTGCTAAAGCCTCGGGGTAGTCCTTTGACAGTTGCGACAGTTCTTCTGGACCAAGGGCCTTCTTCATGGCAGTAGACGAGACAATGGCCTGCCAAAGAGAACCTACGTCTTTCGGGCTGATTGTGCGGAGGACTTAGGACACGATTTCTGCGGTTCTTTTGAGGTATCGCTGCTTGGTTCTAACAGTGACTTGTTCCCACTCAAGCCTGCAGGGTTTTTCTATTGGAGCGATACCATCGGAGAGTAAATACTCATTCAACTTTTCTTGAGGCACTACCGACATTGCCTTCACAGCTTGCATTTCCTCGCTCGTGCTGGCAACAATGCTATCTCTATCTGGACTGAGGAAAGTCTCATCATTGATAATTCTGCCGCCAGACCCTCAGATGAAACATCGCTGTCCGAGAGATCCGTTTCCCGGCAATATCTCCTATAAATAAAAATATTTTCAATAGTAACTAAAAAGCGTATTTATTTCATTCTTTGTATGTTGGTGAATGTTGTGGAAGCGTGTGCAATGGTGTTGGGGTAGGTTTTGGGCTGGCATGATTAAATTAACACACTGCACAACATTAGGCCCGTTCCAAACGCTGCTCCATCCATGCGCCGAACCTAACTGATGAGTTAAGTACAGCAGAAGAGCAGCGTTTGAATCAGTTTGGTTCGGCAGATTAGATTTGGAGCGGCAAACAACATTAAATTTGGCAGGGTCTGCCGCACTATGCGACGTTGGACCAGCGGCTGATTCATACGGCGTTCTCCTCATGTGCCGAACCTAACCCATAAATTACTGTAATGTATTTTTCATATCACGGTACTCATGATTGGCTCAAAATTGAGTGGCGTGACCAGTCATGCATGAACCTCGAAGTCGTCGCTAAAAATAAACACAACAAAAATTCTGTCACGTTTCGGAGCTCCCTTCTTGCCTTCGATTTACGAGAATCAGGGCTGTTTTTTTTTAGTGCAAATTCATTTTTTGCTGTTTCTTTGTGATACTAACCCAGCTTATGAGATTTCCCTTTAACAGGTTGTATTTACCGGGACAAAACCTGTCTAAATAGAAACAAGGAACCTTGCAATTGAATTTGCTTCCTTAAATATTGCTTGGACAGCGAGACATTAGTCCCAGCTTTTCCATTTGGACAGAGTTCTTGAATTCAGAACGCATATTTTTCTCATCGAAAATTGTTTACCACGAGCTTCCCGAATTAAGTTCGACGCAAGTACGCTGTCTCAATCAGCCGTCACTCCAAAGTCGCTCTAAAGTCGAACCTTATTGAGTTTGGTTTGGCACATGAGTGGAGCGGCGTTTGGACCTGGCCTTAGTCAGATTCTTACCGTGGTTTGTTCCTGAGATGACTCGGCATATATCACAGGTTTTTCATCGGGAGGCGCAGCCAAAGGTTTTTTTTTTTGTATTTTATTATTTTATTCCATCTTAGAAAGTTAAATACACTTACATATACATGTACACACAATACACGTACACGGTGGACCTCTTTACATATATTACACACATTCATTTTTAAACATCTTAACAACAAGCGCAGTACAATATTATAATTATGATTCTAATTGCATTAGTTTTCAGTGAACTTGCCCCACTTTTTAAGATGGAAGGGCAACTTGTTACAAGATTTAGCAACCATTATTTCAAGTTGGTGAATCATTTTAATCCTAGCGATTAATACCATAATGGATGGTTTAGTTTTGTTACATCTGCAGGAATAAATGTATTTTTTCGCAATCAACAAAATATGGTTTACAAATAAGTCTCTATTACAATCCATTATACCAAACATTATATCTTTATTAGATAGAGGTTCAATTTCAATGTCTTGGTTGCCCATCCATTTTATAACTTCTGCCCAGAATATCTTAGTGTAATAGCAAGTTACAAAAAGGTGTTCAAGAGATTCATCTGCTTCTCCACAAAAAGAGCAAGCTGAAGATGGAATTATCCCAATTTTGCTGAGGAGGACATTGGTGGCAAGACATCTGTTGAGAAGTTTATATTGAAATTCGCGTGATTTTGCGTCCAAGGCAACACGATGTGGTAGGCTGTATATTTTTTTCCAATCTAATTCATCGGATGCGAATCGAGCGTTGTATTTGAGTTGAGCTGTTGGTGGAGTAATGCTTCTATCACGAATTTCCTTATAAATGAGCTTTGATTCGGCTTTGCCAAGTAAGACATTTTGACCATTTAAGTGTAACTGAATGTGAGTTCTACCAACGAACTGAACTCGCTAAAACCATATATTTGACCATTCCATCATAAAGATACAATATTTGACTTGATTTGACGTGACGTTGAAAAACTGTTTCGCGCAAACTACAAACTAAAACTTAAAACGCAATCCACGTGCAATTCCCTAGAGGGAATCACGTGACCGGAAGTTCTACGGTAGTCACACCGGCCCCTAAATGAGGACACCACAGAGGGGACTCATTTACAACGTTCTAGCTACCTATTCAATCAAACCAACAAATGTACTTAAGTAACTTTTTCTAGTCAATGTTTACGCGTGAAGTTCGAGGCA
The DNA here is from genome assembly GCA_019787425.1 of Platygyra sinensis. Classification (NCBI taxonomy): domain Eukaryota; kingdom Metazoa; phylum Cnidaria; class Anthozoa; order Scleractinia; family Merulinidae; genus Platygyra; species Platygyra sinensis. Next base: position 7,422 of record JAHPZR010009577.1, on the reverse strand, counting down.
GTTCTTTGAGTCCATCACAATGTCAATCAAATTTCAGCTTCGCCATCCATCTCAAGTAAACACAGCTTTGTTATTGGGCGTGTAAGTATGCTGTTTGCGGAGATCAAAGGTTCTCCTCTCCGCTGTCTCTTGGCGCGCGTTGCTACAGTAGAACTTGTCTTTATCTTGACAGTGCGCACCAAACCATCTCGGCTCACGATAACATCAAGGACTCGTCCAAGGGGCCATTTGCCTCTTGAAAAGGATTCGTCAACTAACAGGACCAGGTCACCGACCTTAAGGTTCCTTCTCGTCTCGTTCCATTTCCTCCTCTTTAAAAGTGTAGGTAAGTACTGTCGGATCCACCTGTGCCAAAACAGGCCGGCTAAATACTGCGCCTGTCGCCAGGCACGCTTGCAACTGTTATCATCCTTACTGAATACACCTGGGGGTAGACTCGGACATGACCTCAGGTGTAGTAAGTGGTTGGGGGTTATCGGCTGTTCATCTTGAGGACTATCGCTGTTGCGTGAGAGTGGTCTAGAATTCAAAATATTCACCACTTCAGCCATTACGGTCGAGAGAACTTCATCTGACACTATCTGCTCCTTCAACATGGCTCGAAGTATTTGCCTCACCGACCGAATCATCCTTTCCCATACGCCACCCATGTGGCTCGCTGTTGGGGGATTGAATATCCACTCAATCCCTTTCTGATTGCAGAAACTATTAACCTTTTGCTGATTCCATCCCTCAATGGCTTCTTTCAACTCCTTATCCGACCTTATAAGGTTTGTGCCTTGGTCACTTCTTATTCGCTCGGGACAACCACGAATACTGATAAATCTTCTGAGTGCATTTACCATCGAGTCCGTTCCCAAGGAATGAGCTATTTCAATATGTATCGCACGGGTTGTTAGACAAGTAAAAAGGCATCCGTACCTCTTCACACGAGATCTTCCTTGTTTTACTTCGAGCGGTCCAAAATAATCAATGCCAACAAATGAAAATGGTGGCTTTTCAGGGGTAAGCCTGTCTTCAGGTAAGTCTGCCATAAACTGCTCTCCTGGGCGTGCATTTCTCCGTTGACAGTCCACACATCTTCTTAACACACGTCGCACTGCTGACCTTCCTTTAATTATCCAGAAAGTCTCTCTTAAGGATGACAAGACACATTCTTGTCCCATGTGACCCAAAGCTTCATGATATTGCCTGACGATTAGATCTGTTACGCGATGCTTGTAAGGGAGGATGATAGGGTGCTTTCTTTCATAGGTAACTGGAGCATTCCGTAATCGACCACCAACTCGTAGTAAGCCTTCACTAAGCTGCGGGTTTAGCTGGCGCAGGGAGGCGCCCGCCTTCCGTAAAACTTTCTTTACACATCTGTTTCCCTCGTGAGTTTCTGTGGGCGTGAGTATTTCCACGACGTCTGGAAAGGACACTTGCTGCACTCGCCTGAGTATTTCCCTTTCAGCTACTTGAAGTTCAGCCACCTTCAAATATCTGCATTTCGTCACTAGCGCCTCAACGGGCTTGACTGAGGAGTCACTTGTTGTTAACGCACTCTTCTTTCTCAACTCAACTTTCATTTGAAGATATTTCTTGTAACGTAACAGCCATGCTACAGCAATTTTCAACTTCCACCAGGAGGAGCAACGAGGCGCCAAGGACTCCAAAACATCATTCTGGACAGTAGCAGCATAGATTTGAGCTTCCTTCCTAACTTCAGGATCACCATCCTTCAACGCTGGAATTTGTATCATTCCTGGCCAGTGGCTCTCAGTCTCCCAGAGAAACCTTGGTCCCTTCAACCAACGATTATTCTTGAGCATAGCATCCAGTTTAAGTCCCTTTGAGCCGTCATCAGCAGGGTTGTCATCTCTGTTCACGTAATGCCACTCAGACAATGAGGATCCGTTGTGTATCACCGTCAGACGATTAGATTCAAATGTATGGAATCGTTTTGACTCATTCCTGATGCACTTAAGTACCGACATTGAGTCAGTCCAATAACACACGCGTTGGATTACTATGTCCAGTTCTTCTCGGATTATTTTGGAGAGTCTCACAGAAATTACAGCAGCTGTAAGTTCCAATCTTGGGATTGAGATTTCACGAAGAGGAGCCAATCTCGCCTTTCCCATCACAAACGCGCAGTGAACTTGGTTGCTGGTATCCTTAAAACGGAGGTATGCAACTGACGCATACCCTTGGCGAGATGCATCAGAAAAGAGATGTAATTGTGTCTCCTTGACTTCACCGAATTCTCCGGGCCTAAAACAACGGTTCTCTTTAACTTCTTCCAGTTTGGGAAGGTCATCCAGCCAGCGATTCCATTGGGTTTTCTCAGTTTCTTCAATCAAATCATCCCATCCGAGCCTTTTTCTGCTAAGGGTCTGCAACAACAGTTTAGCTTTCATGATATATGGCGCAATGAATCCCAGGGGATCGAATAGAGAATAAACGGCTGACACTATTCCTCTGCGCGTCATAGGTCGCTGATTCGCAACTTGCAGAATCTTCTTTAAAGGCTCCCAAACAAACTTGTCTTCTTCAGTGTTCCATTTGAGACCAAGCGCAGTTTCAGTCGGCAGTTTTTCTAAGTCTAAATTCACAACTGATTTTGCCCTTTCAGATTCTGGGATCGTGGCCAGGACTTCTCTTTCATTGCTGTACCATTTCGTTAAACGAAAACCACCTCTTGCAAGTAGTTCCCGGAGTTGACTCACTAACACAATGGCTTCTTCCTTGGTACTCTTTGACTTCATCAAGTCATCCACGTACATGTTGCGTTTCACAGTCTCTACCGTGTCTGCTTCAAATTCCCTTCCGTGCAACTCTGCGGTCTTCTGCAAGCAGAAGTTGGCAATACTGGGTGAAGATGTGGCCCCGAACAAATGTTTAACCATTCGATACTCTTCCATTTCTCTAGATAAATCTCCGTTGGGCCACCACAAAAATCTGAGCACATCACAGTCTTTGGGTTCCACCAACACTTGATGAAACATGCCCTCGATATCTGCTACCACGCCAACAGTTTCTTGCCTAAATCGACTTAGAACACCAATCAACTGATTTGTCTGGTCTGGTCCTGGCAACAATTGCTGATTCAAGGATGTCCCTCCATACTTGGCAGCGCAATCATAAACTACTCTCACTTTGTCGGGCTTCAGAGGATGTGTTACAGGATGGTGCGGGAGGTACCATACTGGTCTGTCATTTAGCTCTAATTCCTCCTCCGGAATCCTTTCAGCATGACCCTTTTCGATGTAATCAGTCATTGTCGCCTTATATTTCTCACGCATGGCCTCATCTCTCAGAAGTCGTTTCTTCAGAAGCAAGCCTCTTCGCTCCGCAACCACTCTGTTGTTAGGCAAATATGGTGGATCATATCTCCAAGGCAGGGCAACCTGGTAGTGTCCATCTACCATCTTTAACGTCCTCTCCATAACTTCTAAAGCCCTCTTGTCTTCTACTGATGCAGAAACTCTGGTCTCAACTTCGGAATTTGCAAAATCCGTTTTCCATAGTCTCTCCAGCTGTTGGTTCAATTCTTCATTCTGAGCATGAAGTGCGATTTCATCTTGAAGTAAAGGCTGCTCCATTCTTTTGGCATCACTCTCTGGTTCCATACAACTTCCGTCTGTGACAATTCTTTCCCCAGCATTTTCATCATTTTCAGGAAACGCAACACCTGTCTTGAGATCGTCATAGGAAACACTGTCTTCCAAATGTAACATGTTAGTGCACACATTGGAGCTGTCCACTAAACGTAAGAAGTTGGCTGAGCATTCGCCACTGTAGCTTTCTCCACCAACGCGACCTATCACCGTCCACCCTAAGCTGTATCTGACTGCCACTGGTTCTCCTTCCTCACCAGCCCGGCACTCCAATGGCAAGAACAAATTCGGTTTCTCTTTAAGGCCAATGACTAACATGACACCACCAATATCCAATTGTTGCAACTCAATGTCACTCAAGTGTGGCCAGTTTTCAAGATCTTCTTTCTTGGCTATGCAGCTCTCTGATATTGGCATATACTTGACTGTCCTGACATTTGACAACTCTACTGACACTGATTCATCCATTGACATCACCACAAGATCTATTTGTTGACTCTCTACTCTGCTTGAACCTGTCATCCCTGATAAAGTGAATTGCAACTTTGTCCCACTTGCACCTAACCTCTCTCGCAGTTTCTCATGGCAAAGAGTCACTTCGGACCCACTGTCCAACAAGGCATATGTCTGGACTGGCATCAAACTACTATCCTTAACCAGGACCTTGACCGGGACAACACTAAGGCAAACTCTCTCGCCGGCCCCAGTTACAGCTGTTACTGTGGCTTCATCTCTTGCCATTCCACCCATGTCATGGCTGACGTTAGCTTCCGTAGCTTCTTGATTTGCACGACTCTGACTAACACCCGCATCGCTGAGACCTGCTGAAGGGGGATGCATCAGGGTGTTGTGATCCTTGTTACATCCTTCCACCTGGCACCTGAAGCGAGTCTTCGGGCAAGCTCTTGCAAAGTGACCGACCTGAAGGCACTTGAGACAAAGGTTTTGTTCCTGTACTACCTTCCACTTGTCCTGATGTGACTGATTCTTGAATTTATCGCACCTCCATACTCCGTGATGACCACGACAAACAACACAGACGGGTCTTGCCTGATTCATTCTGCGCAAGTTCCCTTGCTGGCCTCGAACACCGGTGGCTAGTGACGTGACCCTTGAGGGGGGCCGGCCCCAAAGATCCTTTTGTTTCACATTCACTTTTTCCTTTGAACTGGTGGTCAGGTCTTCTCCAAATTCGTTGTTAACAAGCTTAGCTCTGTCCTTTAAGAATTTTAGAAAATCTGCAAACTGTGGTTTTGATCCAGCTGAGATAATTCTTCCAGCACACTCTGTCCATTTAATCCTCATAAAGAAGGGCAGCTTCTTGTTAAGTTCCCTTAATGTATTTGTGTGATTCAAATCGCTGATATATTCAGACCCCATGCCTGAAAGTGTTCTATTGGCCACCTCCAAATGGCGTGCGAACTCCAGCAAGCTCGTTCCGTCTGCTTGTTTCAAAGGGCGTAAATTTTCCAATTTTCTGATGTGCGCCTTGGCTATGATATGTGGAAGGCCAAAGTTCTCGTGCAAGGCATTCTTGGCAACATAGTAGCCTTCATCCACTGGTAGGTTCACGCAACTTTCAATAGCATCCTTTGCTTTACCAAAACAGTGCTGAATTAGGAGCTGTAAACGTCTTGAATTGTCTGGATTGTCCTTTTCCAGGCAAGTCTCGAAATTATGCATAAATGAAACATATTTCAGAGGATCTCCATCGAATCGCATGTATTCAACCTTTGGCATGGAAACAACTTGATGTAGAACTCTTGCAACGTCTTCTCCAACGCTTTGGCTTGGCGCCACAGATTGTTCAAGCGGGCGCGCTGCTGCTGCCGAGCTAGCCATGGCTTGAGTGCAATGCTCAGGTGGACTTGCTAATGGTGTCTGAGGGGATTCTTGGTTATGAGGCTCGGCTAAATTCTCACCTTTAACCACAGACAATATCCTGGGTGACTCTTGAATGACTGGAGTTGGCCTCACAGATGGACGTTCCTCAACAGGTGATTCTTCGACAGTTAACATGTTTGCTTTGACTTCAGCCATCTCCTGATTGCCACCCATGTTAGTCCCATCAGTTGCTAACTCTGCCAATCGTTCATCGTAATCCTCCACATTACTGCTTGCACCTTGCCCTTCAACTTCTTCATAGACATTGAAGCTTACTGCCGCCCTTTCTTCCTCCATTTGAGCTTCCATAAACTCCTTCGCATACTGCAGTTCCGACATTTTCCGCTTCAGCTCTTGCTCACGTAATACTTGTTTGGTTTTAAGCTGAGCAAGAGCAAGTTGTTCCTTTTTCTTGGCTAAGGCCAATGAGAGAGAACTTGAACCAGAGGATCTACTTGTGTGACTGCGACTCCGGTTAGACCTTCGGGAATACGGTTCTCTCTCCAAAGCCTCCAATTTCCATGACTTAATTTTAGAATCAAAGGTCAATTTCCGCTCAATCTGTTGTTGGTAACTTATATGGGCTTGGTTTAGCTCCTCCTCATGTTCGAGTAATTCCAGACATTCAACATACTCTTCATGAGCACCCACGAATTTCCGCCAAACTTCGTCGTATGCCTTTTGTTTCGACTTCAATTCTTCCGAAGTCCCCCCAGCGCTCATCAGTTCTTGAATAGTTTCTTGTAACTTTGTAAGGGCACCAACGTAACCTTTGCGCGAGTAAAACAATGCTCTTGCTCTTTCGGCTCTGTAGCTCTCACTTCCAAACATTTTACTCGGTTGTCTTACGCGAACACTTCGTCTTATTTCCTCAGGGCTTTTAATGTCAGCTTCCGACGTAGACTTTCGGACATTCTCACGATCAAATTTCCCAGCAACAGGAAGTGATCGAACAGACATTCTACTCAACACTATATTATCCACGCAACCACTCAAATTCCAAACGCGGAGAATAATTACCAGAATAATAAACAATCGCTTTATCATAAGATAATGTTTTGTTTTCCTTGAGACAAATAAGGTATCCAAGTCTGGTTTAATCCAATCAAGCTACCAATCAATGTACTAACTTTTAATACAAGAAGTGATAAAAATAACTCACATGGAGTAGCGTTCTTCTCCCAGAGAAGCGAACGATCCAATGGTCCAAACACGTTGCCAATCGGCCAAACAAGCAAATTTCACTCGAAGAACAACAGCCCTGAAACCAAACCAGCGCGAACCAAACACGTCGCTAAAGATCCAATTTAAGACAAATATGTCGGCAAATCCAAACAGTGTTCTCCCCGAGAACCAAGCGAACCAAACACGTCGCTAAAGATCCAACTGAAGACAAATATGTCGGCAAATCCAAACAGTGTTCTCCCCGAGAACCAAGCGAACCAAACACGTCGCTAAAGATCCAACTGAAGACAAATATGTCGGCAAATCCAAACAGTGTTCTCCCCGAGAACCAGCGAACCAAACACGTCGCTAAAGATCCAACTGAAGACAAATATGTCGGCAAATCCAAACAGTGTTCTCCCCGAGAACCAAGCGAACCAAACACGTCGCTAAAGATCCAACTGAAGACAAATATGTCGGCAAATCCAAACAGTGTTTCTCCCCGAGAACCGAGCGAACCAAACACGTCGCTAATTAAAGATCCAATTGAAGACAAATTCGTAACAGTTTTTCAACTGTGAGTTCTACCAACGAACTGAACTCGCTAAAACCATATATTTGACCATTTCATCATAAAGATACAATATTTGACTTGATTTGACGTGACGTTGAAAAACTGTTTCGCGCAAAACTACAAACTAAACCTTAAAACGCAATCCACGTGCAATTCCCTAGAGGGAATCACGTGACCGGAAGTTCTACGGTAGTCACA
>JAHPZR010009576.1:50000-92297 GCA_019787425.1 Platygyra sinensis | reverse complement strand
CAGAATTTGAACGATAAACGTGTATAAACTTTTGTTCTTCGAAGGTTTTTCATTTAGAAGTTCTTTAGATCTTTAAGGAAGAAGAGTGACCTTATGTCTCGAAAAGGAACGACTGTTGAACGTTTTTATCATATTCTATACCAACTGTATTTACTTTAGGACCATATTTAGTGCAAAGAAAGAAAAAGCCGGGCAACTGATTTTTAGGAGCTAGCAAAAGTAAACACTCGTTCGCTTTTTCGCATTTTTTGCTCTGTTCTTTTGTTAGTTCCACGCGACAGATTTTTTGATATAATTTATCCGAAGCTTTAGAAACTAAAAAAGAACATTTTCTAGACGTGATTGTACATATTTTTCTATTAAAAGTAAATTAAATTTAAGCCTCGTATTTTTTCCCGGAAATCCAGGTGGGAGGGGGGGTGTTTTGTCTTGGAAATCCAGACAGGAGGGGGGTCTTGTGCTTCAGGAAATCCAGGTGAGAGGGGGGGTTAAAAAGCGACCCCATCCGTCGGGGGGGTGCGGATTTTTTCTGGAATAACCCAATTTGAATTTCCTCAAACTTTTCCAAGAAATAATTTTACAAATTTAAGTGTCAGATAAAATACATAAGTCACAGGCTATCAACTTTATTTGTACACAGGACATCTTCCACCCTAATCCCCACACAAAAAACACACAACAAATTGGATCTTGGCCACTCAATTCAGATACCAGTATGCTAATTATTAAGCCATTGCATCTCCTGCAATAGCCCATTTCACGGTTAATTTTTCTCATTTGCATTACAATGTAATCTAACGTGGATGCGAGGCAATTTCGGGCTAAAACTGCAAAATAGCCCGAAATTGCCTCACATACATGCTAGAATTCATTGTCATGCAAATGAGAAAAGCTAACCGTGAAAAGGGCTATTGAAACAGAAATCATAATTAACAATTATTCACCGAAGTGGAGGTAAATATCCACCACTTTCCCGACACTGAGTTGAAAAATTGTTTTAGTATATACCACACAAGCTGAATAACTAGGGGCCCAAAGAGTAACTTTATTTGTTAGAATATGACAAGTTCAAGTTCAAGTTCATTTATTTACACTTATTCAGTTACAATATAACAACAATAAAGAATAAAAAAGAAGTAAAAAACAGAGCTGATTATACATTGAGCTAAACATAACAAAGGGAAGAGTGTGTAGCAGCCAAAGGAGCAGAGCTTTCGAGTTGGCTGCTACCACAGGACAATATGTGACAAGTGGACAACTCTCTACACCCTTCACTGAAATATATAATGAGTCAATATTATCAGGAGAGTTTCCTGAAATCTTTAAAATATCTAAAGTGACTCCAATATTCAAAAGTGGTAATATATCTGAGTTAGGAAATTATAGGCCAATAGCAGTTAACAAAAGCAAAAGCAGACAACAAAAGCCACTTTGTTTTTCTTTGGCGGGTCGGAGGTGAATAACACTTGGCTAATCACCTCCGAGCTAGCCAACCAGTACGCGCAAAAAGCACTATTCACTTGTGTGGTATATACTAAAAAAGGATAATGATTGAGGAGTAGGAAAATACCAGCCTTACCAGACAATGAAGATAACTGATTGACATCTCTCTTCTTCACCACAAGTGAACCCCCTGCACTAAGTCCAAGCTCTGATAATGTTGTTGTCATTTCAGCGTCAGTGAACAGCCTATGGGGAAATGGCTATGTAGCCAAATGAAAAATAATTATTATTATTATTCATTCAAAATATTTCCACATTTCTGATTGGGTAAAAACACACACATCCTGTTCAGTTGAGATTGCTACCTTGTCGTGGTGAACAGGCTTGTGAGTCTCAGTGAACCTGAGAGTTATGCTGGCGGGAGATTTAGTTCTCCTGGTAGGGCCACCCATGCCAGAAAGGTCGATGGTGAGAGTCCAGACTAAAAGCAGTCTCCCCGTCCTCCGGGTTATGAGGTTGGGCTGTGGGCTAATCACCCACTCCCCTAAAAAAAATTTTACGATTACGGAAACCGCGATGTCGATAACAGAAGCTATGCGGGGTATGGATACTGTGACATGTGAAACTCCTGAGGAAGTTTCACATATGATGGCCACGAGTGAAAGCCAATTGGAAGCGTGTGGTCGGAAGGTGTCATTAGCCAATCCCAAGAGAAATTTCAGGACTTGGCGTCGAACAGTAGAGAGCGAATGGCGGAGACTTGGCTTTAACTCCTGGATACAGGTTGAACAAGTGGCGAAAGACCGTGCAAAGTGGAAAGAGTTGACATGCGGCCTTATACACCCCCCCTGAGGTGTAGTGAGGACGATGATGATGATGAAAAACACACACATAACTCACCAGAAACAGCTACTGTTGACCAAACATTGAACCAATGGTGCCAAAAGTGCAGCCCGCTGCAAGTTATTGAACTAATGACATCAAAATGACGTCAAATGTGCAGCCCGCTGCACATTATTGAACTGTTGACCAAGAAAACCTGGGGACAAGGTTGTCTTATTTTTGGTAAGCGGAGAAACAAATAGCGAAATGGCAAAACTCCTTAAGAATGGGGAGATATTTTGAATGAAAAATAAAGCAATCATTGAATTTGGCTTTCGTAGGATAGACGAATTCTGCAGATCTCGGAGGGTGCTATCCACCTTAACCTTCAGCCTCTGTGGATAACACCCTCCTCAACCTGCAGAATTGTTCATATCCTACTCATCCTCCTTCAATAATTGCTAAGTAATATCCAATATTAGCATATACTAAAACAGCGGATAGCGTTGAAGGCACGCGCTCATTGGCCAGTCAAACTTCGAATATCTTTTGCTATTAACTCTGAGCAACTCTAGAAAAAAATGGCATCCCGGTTTGCATCCGTGACAAGTGCAGAAATCATCCAAATTAATTTTTTGTGGTGTATATTATCTCACTGTTTTAGTACATACTAAAACAACTATTCACCTCGGTGAATAGTTGTTAATTAAAAACTGGATCACTGAATGATGCAATTCAAGAGTTTTCATTTGCTCTGCCATCATGGTATATGATTGAGTAATTATAAAATGCTCTACAGATATGTTAAACATGCAGTTACGTAATTTTGGGGGACATTTTTATGTTTATTTTATTTTTCTATACTTTTTTGGAGGGGAGGGGGTTGGGCAGTTTAAAAAAAAAACAATTTTTTTTCCAGTTGTCCTTGTTGGATAGGAGATGATTTATTTATCACCTCATATCTAAAGTGTGCTCATGGAAAAATTGTACAGTAAGAAAGAAGTTTCTGCACTTTGTGAAAGTTATCTTGCCCTTTCTGACAGATCTCAGGTATCCACATAGATAATAGAGAGTTAAAGCATGACGTTTATGGCAGACGGCGAACGGCAAAGGTCACCTCTGATTTTCTATTCTTTTCTTGTAATCCTTAAATAAATCATACCAAAATAGAAAAGTGTCTCTTACTATTTACTGCAAATAAAAAGTTTCATTTTGCCGCTTGCCATTTGCTGTAAACATCATGCTTAACCTCTCTCATAATGTGAGTAGCAGAACTTCAAGCCTTGTCCCTCACAAAATAATACCTCTTGTCTAAGTGGCCTAATTGATTTATTTATTATATTAAGTTGCATATTTCTAGCTACTAAATTGGACAAATCCGTGTCATACTCTGTTATGTGATATAACATACCTGCAAAAGTTCAAAGTTTTCTGAGCTCAGATGGTACTGTTTACAAATAAAAGTCACAACATCTTGAAGCTTGGCATCAGGAGCAAATGTTTGTCTCTGCATAAGCCCAGTTGGACCTCTTATCTGGGTAAATTAAAAGACACATCAACAATGATGAAGGCAGACAACCATTATTGGTGCTTGATAAATTAATGTTTATAAATGAGAGTGAGTTCTTTCAAGGCTAAGCATGTAGTGATATCAGTAGTCTCCTTCGCAGTCGTTATCAGGGTTGTCACGCTAATCCTCGGAAACAAATGGGGTTCGGGTCTAAGCAGCCGTTAGTGGGGGAGAAGCGTTGCGTGACGACCCTGATAACGGCTGCGAAGGAGACTATAATATCAGAGACTCATTTTTTCTTCATTTTCATTGACTGAGAGCCATATTTAGCATCTTTTCAATTTTTGAAAAACACTCAGACAGTAAAATTTACCTGAAGCAAGCACTGTTTATTGTGCTGTAAACCTTGTTTGTGTTCTCCACTGCTGCTTGGTGTCTGAGTTGTGGAAGACTGAGCAGATGCAGGTTTGGTTAGTTTCTTGTTACTCCTGTGAGCCTTGTCCTCTGCTATTTGTTGAAGAATCTCCTGCCGTGCCTACAAGCAGGAAGAAAGGTCTTGATGTCTTGAGAAACCAAGTTGCAATTTTAACTATTTTATAACAGAAATACATGCATGCAAAGTAACTAAAAACAAATTGCGACAAGTTTAGTCAAATTTGTTTTCTACAGGCTTTTCGTCTCTCTAATACATGTATTTGGAAACACTTTTAATTTTGAATCATTAAAAATGGAAGCACTGCAATATGGCTCAACCCCTGAAAGTTGAGACCATCCAAAAGAAGCAATAGAAAAAAGCTGCTCAATCATGCCAATCCAAAGATGAATGAAAACCACTATTTACGGAGAATTCTACAGCATGTATTCTTACTCTCTTTTCCATTAGTTTTCTTCTCTTGGCTTCCATCCTTGCATTCTCTCTTTCCTTCTCCAGGAACTGCTCCTTGGCTTTCAAATGTTCCTCACTAACTGTGTATCGACTTGACAGGACAGATGCAGGTTGAACATCATCACTGGAGGAGCTGTCTTCCTCTTTAGGAATGCGAGACTGTGATGAAAAGTCTTGTTTACAGACAACAATGACTTAACAAAACTAAGCAACAAAACTAAGCCTTGCCAATCTGGGGTGTACTCCTGAGAGTTCCACTATTGAAATTGACTAGTAATTGTTTAAACTGATTGCAGATAAAATGTCTAGGCTCTATAGAACAAGCAGTCCGGCTCTGCTTTAGAAGTGCCCGGGTGCCACAGGCTATAAATTTTTGCCTTAGGGTAACTGGAAAAAACTAACTTTTTTCTTAAGTTTAAGTGCTGGGCACCCAGGATTTCATGGTTAGGAACCTTTAGGCTCCTTGTAATTCCTCTTAGACCACAGCCTAGATATGACCTGTAGACAACATACATGTAACATACTTCCACTGCTGGCGCGAATCTGGGCTCAGAAACATCCATGTTTGGATTAGATCTTTTTGTTATCAACCTAGTAGATAAAAATGGCAAATAAAGGCATGGCCAATTTTAATTGACCATGCCTTTAAGTTAAAATGATATTAAAGAAATCATGAACCTTTAGACATGTAGATGACTAACTCTAAATCCCAATGTACAGTCGCCCAGTTTATCATTTAAGGATGGCAAAAGGCAACTTTGGGGAGTTAACAAGGCTGATATTATTTTCATGAACCTGAGCAACAGAAATCGAGACAACAAGACAGTAAAAAGTAAGACCCATAAAATCCAGGTTGAATTGTGCAAAAACATGTTTTTTAGGGACCTTCACTAAACACTCAGCCTTGCAAAAACTCAAGACTCAAAAATAGCTTTGCGAAAAATTGAGATTGCAAGCCACTCATAACTGCTAATACTGACTGCAATACCCATGAAATAAGACAACAATTTTTGCAAGACCTATGGTTTATAAAGGACCATTTGCCACCTGTCCTATTTAAAGCTGATTTCCAGTCCGTACTGCGCACTCTCGAGAGTTTGTTTACGTTTTTTGTTTTGTTTCATGTAAGACGTCACGAAATGTGAACATTTCGCAACTACTTACATGAAGTAAATTCGAAGTTTAAAAACAACCGCCATTATGGATGCGAGGCGGTCAAAGCTTAATGCTTTGTTCTTTCTCATATCACTTGATGAAACAACTTTGCAGCTGTAAAACTCAGTGAAACTGTTGGAAAAATAATTTGAAAGGCCTCAAAGATAAGGTATGTGGTTTTTAACGAATAACATTGATTCACATTCCATTGAGTGAGCCGTTATAATGTTTATAAACATGAGGGTACTGAGACTGCGCAGTATGGACTGGAAATCATCTTTAAGACAGACATCAAAACTCCCTGACCCATCCCAGACACACTATTTTCCAGAAATATTGACAAGTATGATAATCAATATAAATAATAAATAATAAATAAATAAATAATAAATAAATAAATGGGAATTTCCAGTGGCATTTCCACGAGGTGGCTCTTCATCCACTGTTTCCAGATTGAATTAGAATTTTAGAAGTGTTGATTTTTGCGGAGGGAGGAAAACCGGAGTACCCGGAGAAAAACCCTTGAGCAGGGAAGACAATCAACACCAAACTCAACCCACATTATGACGCCGGGTCCGGGAATCGAACCCGGGACACATTGGTGGGAGGCGAGCGCTCTCACCACTGCGCCATCCCTGCTACCCAATAATCAATATCAAGACTGGTTAGCATAAACATGAGTTGCTGCTGAGATTTCTACTTCTCTTTATAATTATTCATTTTATTTCAATTATAGTGTTACTTACAATGATGCAATTTTTTGGACAAATACAAGACATCTGTTTGATTAATTGATTGAATGATTGAATGATTGACTGACTGATTGATTGATTGATTGATTGATTGCTTACTTGCTTGCTTGCTTGCTTGCTTGCTTACTTGCTTGCTTGCCTTGCTTCGCTGGCTGGTTGGTGGTTGGTTGGATTGATTGGTTGATGATTGACTGACTGCCTGACTGACTGACTGACTGACTGATTGACTGGACTGACTTGAATGACTGACTGACTGACTGACTGACTGACTGACTGATGAAGCACCATTGATTGATATGACAGAACCAGCAACTTGAGGCTCAAGAACTTTGAAAGAAATGCCAGACCTCAAAAATCGCTGGACAGGTACCTCAAACAAGCACTGAACAAGCTGTTTATAATGTTATAGACCTGAAGCATTCACTTGGACTAGGTATTCATTTAGGGTTCAATGATTGCTCGAGAAATGACAGTACACAGAACTATTTATACCATTCTACTGCAGATTCCAGTGTATCATTTCCAGCCTCCAATGCCAATTGACAGTCCTCAAATTCAAACCCCATAGAGGCCAGGCCAAGCAACAGCTCATCAACATTCTGAAATCAACCAAATATACTACTAACATGAAATACTCATGTCTTGAACCCTCAATTTTTGAACCTCCAGGTAACTCAAGCCAAAACTGTTTTCCCTCCTTAGTTGACTGATGTAATTTTACCCGGACTTTTCAAACCAATTTTTGTTCCACAAAAAAAATCAGGATTCCACTGTATTTTCAGGACAAACTCATTTGATGTGATGTAAGGCGGCAACAAGTCAAAATTCAATATGAAAATTACATCAAATGATACATATTATGGAAAATGTTGAATTAGTTCTCTCTTCCGCAATGTTCAGATGATTATCATATAAAAATCCACCGTGCAAGGTTAAGGCAGGTGCAAAGTTGAATGGGTCTATTCCATGCCCCCCCTCTCTCCCCACACACACACACACTTAACTACCTGCACCTGCACTAACATCGTTCGGTCGACTCTCCTCGCCCGCAAAAACACCTTTCAGTCATTGCACATAGCAGAGGGTATTTAGCCGAAACACTATTCGGGCTGACCGGTTTGACTGTATTTTGTATCTGTCCTAATGTTTTGGAGGCAGAGAGAAACAGGATTACCAATTTTTTTTATGTATTTACTTTCCCATGCTTGCATACATACAAAAATGTTCATGCTGCATTTAAATGCTTTTCTATACAGACCTTGCAGCTTACTTATTAAGACTATTTCTAGAAGCCATCAAGGATAACCTGCTCCAAGCTCTGGCCAGCAGAGATGATTGAAAAAAGCCGCCAGTTGATAAGCAAGAAGTGTGGTCTGGTAGAGAGAGAGAGATTACCAGACCCTGCTCATCACGCACCCACTTTTTTGATCACCCCCATTCCCCAATGACCGAGAGCCTGTAACAGGCTACATCAGGGACAGCACGTCTCCCTGTTATAGCACTGTTTAGCCTCAAGAATAGTGCCCCAATTAGCCTAATGTGTGGCTCCAGCAAAAATCCATACCTCCCTCATGGAAGGTTTTTTTTCCATTTGAACCCTCCCACCTTCTGGAAATCCCAGTTTATCTCTCATACTTTTGGCTGTTGAGCCCCCCCTCCTCATGGCGTGGGTATGGATACTTTCTGGAAAAACACATTAAGTACTGTCCCAAGGACATATTCATGATACAGTTAGCCTACTAAATGATTTCCCTGAAAACAGCGTCCCAGTTAGCTGTTATTTGCAGTGATTAGCCCAGAGAAATATTAGCTCTAATTGATAAATAGTTGAAGGGTAACAGTACACTGTATAAGCTTATCTTTTCAAATTCCAAGGCAAGTGGAGGGAGATTGCTTTGGTGGTCCAGTGGTGATGTGTATCGCTTCATATGCGATCGACGCAGGTTAGACACCAGCTATACTCTCTTATAATACTTGCTTTCCTTCTCTTTTCATTTTCTAAGAAAATTTTCTTTCTAAGTGTCTGGGAGACGTGCTGTCCGTAATGGCATGTGTTCCTTCAGAACTAATGTACATTGTATTATTACAAAACAATTGAAAAGCACAATGATTTTTCCTTTAAGCAAAGAATAAAGATAAAATATAAATTCTAGTTTGACCATCAACCAGTTACCTTGCAAAGTTAAAACAGGCCGAAACGAAACAAAACAAACTGAAAACTTACCATTCCGTCCGCCATCTTTATTTTCTCTTCGCCGAGGCTATTTGGCAGCGGTTTTTCACTTAACGGGAGAAACAATGAAAAGATCGAACGTTTCACACATGATACAAGAAGATTAATACTTAATGAGAAAATCATTCTGAGAGCTAAAAATATAATTTCGAGATATTTTTGATCAAATCAGGAATTCAAAGTTGGGTTTTAAAATGCTCAATGGATAGAAATAGTTGCTTGGTGCGTTGATCAAATTAGCAACTCTTCATAACGAAGAGAGGTCAGAGATGTGCTAACGCGTGCTACGCATGAGTGGAGAGCACCGGTGGAACATGGCGACTGGCGATGCAAAAGAAACCAAAGACATTCCACCGGGCACTAAAGTGATTTGCACAACGTGCTTCGACGAGAAAATTGAAGGAGAAGTTGTGGCTTTCGATTACGGAGCCAAAGTGGTGATAATAAGTATCCTTTGTTGTTTTGATTAATTGTTTTCTTGAAGGGAAGTGCCACAGTAGTTTCGTCTCGTGGCGAGGAAATTTCTTTCCAAGAACGCTTTTCTTGCCACTGTAATACAAAATGTAAGGGTGAATGGTGTAGATCGATTGTTTTAAAACTGTCGGTACTATGTGAAAGCTTTTGGAAAAGCTGCACTTTTTCCTTGTAATATCTGGACTCTGAACTATATATTTGAAAGTTGTTGCTCAAGGAGATGAGAAATGAGGAAACTGTGATTTGAACAAGTTCAAGCCGGACGTGTCCGATCTGAAAGTTTTATAATTTGTAAAATTGACGTAATCGCAGCTTATCGGTCACAATCATTTAATAATTTATGTCGGTCTTGACATTCGTGACACACTGTCTTTCTCAACTCCGGATCCAGCCACTAAAATATGTAAGCTTACCTAAGCTACGTTAACACCTTTTACCACCTACAGTACAACTGATAAGACAACTTTGTTGTCATATTCCTGCTTATCTCGAAAAGTATGTTAAATTATTGAGTTTGTGGTTGAAGTTTTAATGCCTTGAGAGTTCTTGAGATCCTTGAAATGTATTTTTCCAGTAAAAAGTGATTGTCACCGACACATTTTGGTGGCATTTCACCTATACAGTAGCAGCCCGGGGGGGGGGGGGGGTACTCCCATATATGGGCTATATAGGTATGTTCTGTGGTATATATAGGGTATGGTTTTTGAGGTTCTTGGTCCTTGAGTAGGGTATCTTTTTTACCCTTTTGTTACTGTGTTCCTGGTGTGGTCCTTAGATAGGGTCGCTAAATTGTATTCTCTAATAGTGGAGTGTGAAAACGCCCGCCTAAATGAATGTTTGGGCCTTAAAAAGGGTATCAGTTTTCGCTTTCTTAGTCCTTAAATAGGGTTCAAGAACCTTCGCAGCACACCCCTATCCAAAATTCACGGGAGTACCCCCCCCCCCCCCCCTCTCCCAGAGTAGAAGGTTTGTTTGCTTGATCCGTGGTTTGTATTTTGGTGAGGCACAGTTGAGCCAAAATATCTGTGATGAGGCCAAATGAGCCTTGTATGCCACCAGAGCATACAATAAAAGATACAGCTAGGGATTTACTGCATCCAAATTTAGCCAAGTGATTATGATATCATTGTAGTAATATAAGATCAGTGACTTGATATCACCTGAAATCAGGACATTAGAAAAGGCTTCTGATTGGCTAATTGCAATTTTGGGTTTGGTAAAGTATGATAACAGTGATATTATCTAGAACAACGGGAAGTTCTGTAGCATTTTTCATTTATGTTTGTGGCAAAAGATCTTTGACACTCTTGGTCTGGTGCTGTACTACATACCTCAGTTTATTCCCAGCCCAGTTAGCTGATTTTTCTCTCTCTCCCATAATCCCTCAGTTGGTAATCCTTGAACCTTTTTTATCCAAAGAGGGTATCATAGGATCTTTCATCATGGAAGACAATGTTGTGTTGGTAATTCTGGAGTGAAATAAAAGTTTTCGTTTGTTGTTGTTGGTACCTTAACTTGTTTCAGAGTCTTCATCCAAGAATGCCAAGAAAAATACCACAGATATAAAGATGTTAAACATGGCTCAAATGAAAAAACTTGAGGTAGTGGAGGTCTCCACAAAACCTCCACCTTCTCTACCAGCCCTGGACCTTGACAAAATTGACAAAAAGATTATCTCTGCTCTTGAACAGAAGCGACGAGCAGTGGAGAAGATAGGCATCAATGTCACACCAGGAGCACAAAAGCTGTTTGACACCATAAACAAAACGTAAGTGTATTATAGTTAATGATAAAACTTTGAGCTTGAGGATTTTACATAGCACTTACCATAGCTTGAGGTGTCTGTCAGGTAAAAGTGGATAGAAACCCAAGAGTAGTCAGGCAGGTTACTTCCAGAATGAGTTTTCAATGAGTGAATGGTCAACAAGGCACAAACCCCTGCGTGTTGACTATCACTCATAGAAAACAAAGCTGAGTGGCCCAATTGTTTAGTAGACACTCTAAAGGATTGCAGCACAAAACCTACAGTTGTGTGTATTTTTATGTCTAAAATTAAAAATAATTTTCAGTTTTAAGAGCATGAATGTTTGTATTGGATAGAGTAAGGTCAAGTCTGAATATGAGCTAAGGCACCCATCAGGCCAGAGTTTATTGTGGTTTTTGTCACATGAAGTAAGCAGGAGTACTTCTACATGTATTTCCCCTGTATGTGATGCTAGTCCATCCCAGAGTTACCCCTAGCATTAAGTTCACCAGTAACTGGATGGAGAGAGGCACTGTGAGAGTAATGTGCAGTGTCTTGCTCAAGGACGCAATGCAATGTCCCCAGCCAGGGCTCGAACCTGGACCATTCAGTCTGGAGATGAGTGTACTAACCATGAGACCACAGCACCTCCCACCAGCCATTTTATAATAAGTCAAATTTTTCTTGCATTTTGATTGGGCCTTGCTTATCATATTGGAGGACAGGCACATACCGGTAGATGACGTTGTCAACATTCTTTTTTGTTTCTTCATTTTATAAAACAAGTAGATTCTATGTTGCTGTGCAAATGTTAGACTCAGGCTGATCAAGGGAGAGGACTTTTTGTCTGGGAAAATATAAATTCAATCTACTCCTTAATTGCTTAGTCACAAAGGCTCCCAAAATGCAGGAAACAATATATCAGAGAACATAAGTGCGTGCCTCTGCACCTCTTAGATTTCTCTGGAGTTGTATTTTGATTTCACCACAACTTGTTTCTGAATTTTCTAAGTAGAGCCCATTAGTCTGACCAAAAATCCACCAGCCAGTGGGTTTTGATGCAAGATATTCTTTGCACACTGCATTAAATTACCAGGTGAAAACTTGCATGATCCATTCTTTCAACAACAGAATTAATGACGTCAAGTGGGATGGAGAAAAAATAGTCGTCATGGGTGATGTGTTCATTGATCCTCCTTATGAAGAGCACTCTTGTCATGGAAATGAGAAATCACTAGCACACATCACCAAGATTGTAAGTATGTAGTGTACATGTGTTGTCTGTCACTCTTTTTATTTATTGCTTGTTCTGTCACAACCTGTCATTACTCTTAATACTCTAATCTATTGTCTTGTTTATTAACTCTAAGTTCCAAACACCAACCTGTGATCAGGCATTCTTTTTTAACAGCAAGGGGAAGGGAGAGGGGGAGAAAAGAATGTGTGATACAAGTAGTTCACTAGTCGTCTGTCCATAGACTAGAATCCAAACTTTTTTCTTATTGTTCATAAAGCAAGAGTCTTTAAGCCCACCTTTCTGATTGGGTATGCGACAGATGTGTGACTTTTGGTGCAATTTCACACACGAAATGTGGCAGCTGCGGAGGTAGATGTACTTGTTTATAGTGAATTTTCAGCTTGGAGGCCATGATCTTCAATGACTTTAACTTTGTCTCTTTGAGATCAATCAGACCTCCTGTTTGACCATATCGGTGATGTAGTTACATCTATTTGCTATCTTTCGGGAACAATTTTGAAGATCAAATATAAGTTTTCAAATTTGAGTTTTGGGAGAATTTGAGCTGTTTGATTTAAGGTGGCCTATCACAGTTTTCGTGTGCGCTCATGCTAATGTAATTCAGCGCGCGCACAAGTGTTGCATAAAAACAAGCATGGCATCAATACAGCGATCATTTTATTTGCTCAATGTCCGCGCTGTCTGTACTATTTTTCTTCACTAAATGAACGATGTATTGATGGTTTTACTCTTTTATTACGAGTATGTTAGAAAAGTAAACGATGCAAAGAAGCCAGCAATAGAGTACTAAAGCGGTTACGTCACGCTTCCATGGCAACCAAATTTTCAGTTCTAAACAAACGCTCGTGAAACAAGATGGCGGTGCAGTGACAATTGCTTCTCTGCTTTCTTTCTTCGAAAATCAGAATAAATCCGTTCACGAGGTGAATATCACTTCAAATCAAACAATGTGGAAAGCTTTAGTGCAAGTCAAGGTGTTTTCAAGAGACAGGTTCACGCAAGTATGAAGAAAATAGTGTATAATGTGACGATAAGTGAAATGCGGTAAATGGCCAACATTGAACTGAAAGCTTATAGAAAACTACTGTTAAACTTTCTTTATTATAATTTTCTTTTTGGATATACCTTGACCGAAACAATGTGATTAAATCGAGCCGGTGCAAGTACCCACGGGGAGCTTACAAATGTAGCCATGATGCAGCTCTGTTCATCTACGGAAATCATAACTTGCGTCGGACTGATGTTGTCTGTTCATGGAAAAATAGGAATGCACCCGATATTTCTCGGAAATCTATCGCTGAAATGTTTCCTCCAACGTAACAAAGGTAGGATATACAGCCTTACTCCAACAACCAAATCAAGGAGGTCGAGAACTGCGAGAAGCGCTGCATTCATGCAGAACTCCGAGCGTATGGAAAGTTCACTGGCCAGGATTGTCTCTCTGATCTGCAGTCAAAGAACTGATTTGATTTACAATTTCCCTATCTTTTAATTTTCATCTGATAAACTCTAGTTGTTCAGCAGCAGTTGATAGAGTGAGAAATTCTTCGGGAAAATTAATTCTTCCACTGTTGAGACAGGAAGATCCCCCAGTGGTTTTGGCTCAGGGCTTAACAGCCAACGTGGGGCGATTGACTGCAATCGATTTTGGCTCCTCCTTCAATACTAATAGGGTTACCCCATCCCTTATTAAGCGTCTCTAGGGGGAATATGACATTTCACATGTCAAAGCTGTGGCATGGGGAAATAAATGAAAAAAATGGGGGGGTGGGGAGGGGTTTGAAAATTTCTGACTATTTTCTTCTCTATTTTGCAATTCCAGCTGAAATATAATGTTTGCATGACAGTGTAAATATATGAAGGACTAGACCTTAGTATCTTAAAATCCTAAAGTTCAGCATTTTCCCATGGATTCTACATTTTGCTATGGCCTTTGTTGCTCTTGCTTCACTTTCAGTGAATGCCCCATTGTTTAGAAAATGTGGTATATTCACTGAGACACCATCTGGTACAAGGTCCTGAATCAGAAAGCCTTTGTCTGCTACCACCAAATCCTCAGCAGTCAGTTTATTTAACAATCCAGATTGTCGCACAATTGTTTTATCAGATATTGAACCTGGCCTTATGCTCCTGAGATGTAGGTAATTACCCCCAATGACTGTAAACTAAAGAGTGCATTCCTCTATAACTTGAATAAGAAAAATTTTGCTGGCTCATTAATCCTGGGGTGGCAATCTCAAGGGCCTGTCCAATGTCCTCAATGTCGTGCAAGACCCAAATTGATTAAATGATGATAAGGCAGAAAGTTTGTTCTTATCCCTAGAAGGGACTGATGTCATGAGGTCAGTAAATTGAATGGATAACATGGATGATTGGGGTAACAATATTTGCAATTGTGGATACACTACAGCTAAATAATTTAGCGAGATGAAGATTTCTGTAATTTTGTCTGACTTTCATAAATGTAAACAAATATTTGGTCTTCGAATCTGATTGATTCGACTCTCCAGCCAGCAAAGTATAATTGATTTGATCTTTGAACCTTTCTGTATAACTGACAACAATGTTGAAGACATCTCTAGTCTTCATCCAGTGTAAAAACTGTCTAAAGATTTTTTAAGCATCCAATCTTTTTGTCAAGTCCGTCATTTCCCTCTTTGCTTGTTTTAGCTCTGCTTCTAAACCGAAAATTCCTCTGTGCTTGATTCAGATCTCTCAGGGACTCGGTGTTGGGATTGAGCTAATTCTCCCTTGCAGCCCTCTATCACTTCTTGCACACATACTATACATTCTCCTTCCTGGCTGGCTCATTTCTTTCTCTTTTTTTTTTTCTCTTCATTATTCGCTTATAAACGAAAGGGACTTTTAAGTCAAAATAGGAGAACCAGTAATAACCAAACAAAACAGATAAAAACACCGACTTGAACGTGACAAATACATGCAATAATTAAAAGCAAAAGGAGAGTTACAATAAGGTTTATTTATGTTTTTGTTAACAGTAAAGCCCTGTAGTTTAAAACTGAAGAAAACGCAGTTTAAAACGATTGTAATGGTCCGATGCTTTTGGTGCCCGACTGCAACCAACTCGATCCGAAAGCGATACGTACAGATCTTTAGTTCCCTAGAGGGGAAAAAAGCGGATGAATACAAAGTGGATTCGTCCTATAGAGGTCAGTAAGGAATCGTTGTCTATACTTTCTCAAATTGAGAATGCAGTGAACCGAAAGTACGGTACGTTTGCACGGATCGATTGTTGAATGGCAGGTCGCCATGGTTGCTCGCGCATTGCATGTATTTGTCACGTTCAAGTCGGTGTTTTATCTGTTTTGTTTGGTTTATTCTGGTTCTCCTATTTTTGACTTAAAAGTCCCTTTCGTTTAAGTGAATAATGAAGAGAAAAAAAAAAAGAGAAAGAAATGAGCCAGCCAGGAAGGAGAATGTATAGTATGTTGCAAGAAGTGATAGAGGCTGCAAGGGAGAATTAGCTCAATCCCAACACCGAGTCCCTGAGAGATCTGAATCAAGCACAGAGGAATTTTCGGTTTAGAAGCAGAGCTAAAACAAGCAAAGAGGGAAATGACGGACTTGACAAAAAAGATTGGATGCTTAAAAAATCTTTAGACAGTTTTTACACTGGATGAAGACTAGAGATGTCTTCAACATTGTTGTCAGTTATACAGAAAGGTTCAAAGATCAAATCAATTATACTTTGCTGGCTGGAGAGTCGAATCAATCAGATTCGAAGACCAAATATTTGTTTACATTTATGAAAGTCAGACAAAATTACAGAAATCTTCATCTCGCTAAATTATTTAGCTGTAGTGTATCCACAATTGCAAATATTGTTACCCCAATCATCCATGTTATCCATTCAATTTACTGACCTCATGACATCAGTCCCTTCTAGGGATAAGAACAAACTTTCTGCCTTATCATCATTTAATCAATTTGGGTCTTGCACGACATTGAGGACATTGGACAGGCCCTTGAGATTGCCACCCCAGGATTAATGAGCCAGCAAAATTTTTCTTATTCAAGTTATAGAGGAATGCACTCTTTAGTTTACAGTCATTGGGGGTAATTACCTACATCTCAGGAGCATAAGGCCAGGTTCAATATCTGATAAAACAATTGTGCGACAATCTGGATTGTTAAATAAACTGACTGCTGAGGATTTGGTGGTAGCAGACAAAGGCTTTCTGATTCAGGACCTTGTACCAGATGGTGTCTCAGTGAATATACCACATTTTCTAAACAATGGGGCATTCACTGAAAGTGAAGCAAGAGCAACAAAGGCCATAGCAAAATGTAGAATCCATGGGAAAATGCTGAACTTTAGGATTTTAAGATACTAAGGTCTAGTCCTTCATATATTTACACTGTCATGCAAACATTATATTTCAGCTGGAATTGCAAAATAGAGAAGAAAATAGTCAGAAATTTTCAAACCCCTCCCCACCCCCCCATTTTTTTCATTTATTTCCCCATGCCACAGCTTTGACATGTGAAATGTCATATTCCCCCTAGAGACGCTTAATAAGGGATGGGGTAACCCTATTAGTATTGAAGGAGGAGCCAAAATCGATTGCAGTCAATCGCCCCACGTTGGCTGTTAAGCCCTGAGCCAAAACCACTGGGGGATCTTCCTGTCTCAACAGTGGAAGAATTAATTTTCCCGAAGAATTTCTCACTCTATCAACTGCTGCTGAACAACTAGAGTTTATCAGATGAAAATTAAAAGATAGGGAAATTGTAAATCAAATCAGTTCTTTGACTGCAGATCAGAGAGACAATCCTGGCCAGTGAACTTTCCATACGCTCGGAGTTCTGCATGAATGCAGCGCTTCTCGCAGTTCTCGACCTCCTTGATTTGGTTGTTGGAGTAAGGCTGTATATCCTACCTTTGTTACGTTGGAGGAAACATTTCAGCGATAGATTTCCGAGAAATATCGGGTGCATTCCTATTTTTCCATGAACAGACAACATCAGTCCGACGCAAGTTATGATTTCCGTAGATGAACAGAGCTGCATCATGGCTACATTTGTAAGCTCCCCGTGGGTACTTGCACCGGCTCGATTTAATCACATTGTTTCGGTCAAGGTATATCCAAAAAGAAAATTATAATAAAGAAAGTTTAACAGTAGTTTTCTATAAGCTTTCAGTTCAATGTTGGCCATTTACCGCATTTCACTTATCGTCACATTATACACTATTTTCTTCATACTTGCGTGAACCTGTCTCTTGAAAACACCTTGACTTGCACTAAAGCTTTCCACATTGTTTGATTTGAAGTGATATTCACCTCGTGAACGGATTTATTCTGATTTTCGAAGAAAGAAAGCAGAGAAGCAATTGTCACTGCACCGCCATCTTGTTTCACGAGCGTTTGTTTAGAACTGAAAATTTGGTTGCCATGGAAGCGTGACGTAACCGCTTTAGTACTCTATTGCTGGCTTCTTTGCATCGTTACTTTTCTAACATACTCTGTAATAAAAGAGTAAAACCATCAATACATTGTTCATTTGTGAAGAAAAATAGTACAGACAGCGTGTACATTGAGCAAATAAAATGATCGCTGTATTGATGCCATGCTTGTTTTTATGCAATACTGTGTGCGCGCGCTGAAGTGCATTAGCCATGAGCGCACGCGAAAACTGTGATAGGCCACCTTAAATCAAACAGCTAAAATTCTCCCAAAACTTAATATTTGAAAACTTATATTTGATCTTCAAAATTGTTCCCGATAGATAGCAAATAGATGTAATTACATCACCGATATGGTCAAACAGGAGGCCTGATTGATCTCAAAGAGACAAAGTTAAAGTCACTGAAGATCATGGCCTCCAAGCTGAAAATTCACTATAAACAAGTACATCTACCTCCGCAGCTGCCACATTTCGTGTGTGAAATGCACCAAAAGTCACACATCCTGTCGCATACCCAATCAGAAAGGTGGGCTTAAAGCTTCTTGCTTTATGAACAATAAGAAAAAAGTTTGGATTCTAGTCTATGGACAGACGACTAGTGAACTACTTGTATCACACATTCTTTTCTCCCCCTCTCCTTCCCCTTGCTGTTAAAAAGAATGCCTGATCACAGTTGGTGTTTGGAACTTAGAGTAAATAAACAAGACAATAGATTAGAGTATTACAGCCTGATTATATTACCGGAACACTTAAAATATGTCTGGATGTTTATTGTTTGTAACCAATCACATGTGAGATCTTCACACCACAGAAACCACAAGGCAACGAATGGTTTCCTAACGGGCACGGAACAAATTATTTTTGTTTTGATTTAACATTCAGTCTTTTTACAAGCAAGTAAACAATTACTTTTCCTGCCCATTTGTTTCAGTATGTGCTATAATAGCGAAAAATACAGGTTTGAGCGATTTTGAAATAAATTACAAAGCCGATGTGCCGGCGGACGCACGCGACGGTTTGGCGTGCGAATTTTCAAACTGTTTGTAACGATCGAAATCGGAATAATTAGTTTACGCCTGATCGCAAATTTGTTTGGCGGTCTTTCCAGTTTGCGAATCTTGCGATCAAGGAACTGTCTGCCGGCACAGTAGTTTGAGGGTTCAATTGTTAGCCCACACAAATCAACCCTTGTTCTACAAAAAATATTGGCAAGGCTTATGCTAATCACGATTGTTGATGTGAGTCGTTACATGAAAGCTGGTCGCCGCGCGTCCCGTGGCTTCTAAATTTTTTTCTTTCTAAACTCCAACGATGACCTGGATGCGGTCCTCAGCACTGATCTTGGGGAACAGCGGTGTTTTAAATTCCTAATAAGACAGTTTGTATCTTAAACAAAACAAAATAATTTGTTCCGTGGCCGATAAGGAAATGGTTCGTTGCCTGTGGTTTCTGTGGTGTGAAGATCTCGCATGTGATGGGTTACAACATAACATTCCAGACATATTTTAGGTGTTCACGGTAATATAATCAGCGATGTAAGAGTAATGACAGGTTGTGACAGAACAAGCAATAAATAAAAAGAGTGACAGACAACACATGTACACTACATACTTACAATCTTGGTGATGTGTGCTAGTGATTTCTCATTTCCATGACAAGAGTGCTCTTCATAAGGAGGATCAATGAACACATCACCCATGACGACTATTTTTTCTCCATCCCACTTGACGTCATTAATTCTGTTGTTGAAAGAATGGATCATGCAAGTTTTCACCTGGTAATTTAATGCAGTGTGCAAAGAATATCTTGCATCAAAACCCACTGGCTGGTGGATTTTTGGTCAGACTAATGGGCTCTACTTAGAAAATTCAGAAACAAGTTGTGGTGAAATCAAAATACAACTCCAGAGAAATCTAAGAGGTGCAGAGGCACGCACTTATGTTCTCTGATATATTGTTTCCTGCATTTTGGGAGCCTTTGTGACTAAGCAATTAAGGAGTAGATTGAATTTATATTTTCCCAGACAAAAAGTCCTCTCCCTTGATCAGCCTGAGTCTAACATTTGCACAGCAACATAGAATCTACTTGTTTTATAAAATGAAGAAACAAAAAAGAATGTTGACAACGTCATCTACCGGTATGTGCCTGTCCTCCAATATGATAAGCAAGGCCCAATCAAAATGCAAGAAAAATTTGACTTATTATAAAATGGCTGGTGGGAGGTGCTGTGGTCTCATGGTTAGTACACTCATCTCCAGACTGAATGGTCCAGGTTCGAGCCCTGGCTGGGGACATTGCATTGCGTCCTTGAGCAAGACACTGCACATTACTCTCACAGTGCCTCTCTCCATCCAGTTACTGGTGAACTTAATGCTAGGGGTAACTCTGGGATGGACTAGCATCACATACAGGGGGAAATACATGTAGAAGTACTCCTGCTTACTTCATGTGACAAAAACCACAATAAACTCTGGCCTGATGGGTGCCTTAGCTCATATTCAGACTTGACCTTACTCTATCCAATACAAACATTCATGCTCTTAAAACTGAAAATTATTTTTAATTTTAGACATAAAAATACACACAACTGTAGGTTTTGTGCTGCAATCCTTTAGAGTGTCTACTAAACAATTGGGCCACTCAGCTTTGTTTTCTATGAGTGATAGTCAACACGCAGGGGTTTGTGCCTTGTTGACCATTCACTCATTGAAAACTCATTCTGGAAGTAACCTGCCTGACTACTCTTGGGTTTCTATCCACTTTTACCTGACAGACACCTCAAGCTATGGTAAGTGCTATGTAAAATCCTCAAGCTCAAAGTTTTATCATTAACTATAATACACTTACGTTTTGTTTATGGTGTCAAACAGCTTTTGTGCTCCTGGTGTGACATTGATGCCTATCTTCTCCACTGCTCGTCGCTTCTGTTCAAGAGCAGAGATAATCTTTTTGTCAATTTTGTCAAGGTCCAGGGCTGGTAGAGAAGGTGGAGGTTTTGTGGAGACCTCCACTACCTCAAGTTTTTTCATTTGAGCCATGTTTAACATCTTTATATCTGTGGTATTTTTCTTGGCATTCTTGGATGAAGACTCTGAAACAAGTTAAGGTACCAACAACAACAAACGAAAACTTTTATTTCACTCCAGAATTACCAACACAACATTGTCTTCCATGATGAAAGATCCTATGATACCCTCTTTGGATAAAAAAGGTTCAAGGATTACCAACTGAGGGATTATGGGAGAGAGAGAAAAATCAGCTAACTGGGCTGGGAATAAACTGAGGTATGTAGTACAGCACCAGACCAAGAGTGTCAAAGATCTTTTGCCACAAACATAAATGAAAAATGCTACAGAACTTCCCGTTGTTCTAGATAATATCACTGTTATCATACTTTACCAAACCCAAAATTGCAATTAGCCAATCAGAAGCCTTTTCTAATGTCCTGATTTCAGGTGATATCAAGTCACTGATCTTATATTACTACAATGATATCATAATCACTTGGCTAAATTTGGATGCAGTAAATCCCTAGCTGTATCTTTTATTGTATGCTCTGGTGGCATACAAGGCTCATTTGGCCTCATCACAGATATTTTGGCTCAACTGTGCCTCACCAAAATACAAACCACGGATCAAGCAAACAAACCTTCTACTCTGGGAGAGGGGGGGGGGGGGGGGTACTCCCGTGAATTTTGGATAGGGGTGTGCTGCGAAGGTTCTTGAACCCTATTTAAGGACTAAGAAAGCGAAAACTGATACCCTTTTTAAGGCCCAAACATTCATTTAGGCGGGCGTTTTCACACTCCACTATTAGAGAATACAATTTAGCGACCCTATCTAAGGACCACACCAGGAACACAGTAACAAAAGGGTAAAAAAGATACCCTACTCAAGGACCAAGAACCTCAAAAACCATACCCTATATATACCACAGAACATACCTATATAGCCCATATATGGGAGTACCCCCCCCCCCCCCCGGGCTGCTACTGTATAGGTGAAATGCCACCAAAATGTGTCGGTGACAATCACTTTTTACTGGAAAAATACATTTCAAGGATCTCAAGAACTCTCAAGGCATTAAAACTTCAACCACAAACTCAATAATTTAACATACTTTTCGAGATAAGCAGGAATATGACAACAAAGTTGTCTTATCAGTTGTACTGTAGGTGGTAAAAGGTGTTAACGTAGCTTAGGTAAGCTTACATATTTTAGTGGCTGGATCCGGAGTTGAGAAAGACAGTGTGTCACGAATGTCAAGACCGACATAAATTATTAAATGATTGTGACCGATAAGCTGCGATTACGTCAATTTTACAAATTATAAAACTTTCAGATCGGACACGTCCGGCTTGAACTTGTTCAAATCACAGTTTCCTCATTTCTCATCTCCTTGAGCAACAACTTTCAAATATATAGTTCAGAGTCCAGATATTACAAGGAAAAAGTGCAGCTTTTCCAAAAGCTTTCACATAGTACCGACAGTTTTAAAACAATCGATCTACACCATTCACCCTTACATTTTGTATTACAGTGGCAAGAAAAGCGTTCTTGGAAAGAAATTTCCTCGCCACGAGACGAAACTACTGTGGCACTTCCCTTCAAGAAAACAATTAATCAAAACAACAAAGGATACTTATTATCACCACTTTGGCTCCGTAATCGAAAGCCACAACTTCTCCTTCAATTTTCTCGTCGAAGCACGTTGTGCAAATCACTTTAGTGCCCGGTGGAATGTCTTTGGTTTCTTTTGCATCGCCAGTCGCCATGTTCCACCGGTGCTCTCCACTCATGCGTAGCACGCGTTAGCACATCTCTGACCTCTCTTCGTTATGAAGAGTTGCTAATTTGATCAACGCACCAAGCAACTATTTCTATCCATTGAGCATTTTAAAACCCAACTTTGAATTCCTGATTTGATCAAAAATATCTCGAAATTATATTTTTAGCTCTCAGAATGATTTTCTCATTAAGTATTAATCTTCTTGTATCATGTGTGAAACGTTCGATCTTTTCATTGTTTCTCCCGTTAAGTGAAAAACCGCTGCCAAATAGCCTCGGCGAAGAGAAAATAAAGATGGCGGACGGAATGGTAAGTTTTCAGTTTGTTTTGTTTCGTTTCGGCCTGTTTTAACTTTGCAAGGTAACTGGTTGATGGTCAAACTAGAATTTATATTTTATCTTTATTCTTTGCTTAAAGGAAAAATCATTGTGCTTTTCAATTGTTTTGTAATAATACAATGTACATTAGTTCTGAAGGAACACATGCCATTACGGACAGCACGTCTCCCAGACACTTAGAAAGAAAATTTTCTTAGAAAATGAAAAGAGAAGGAAAGCAAGTATTATAAGAGAGTATAGCTGGTGTCTAACCTGCGTCGATCGCATATGAAGCGATACACATCACCACTGGACCACCAAAGCAATCTCCCTCCACTTGCCTTGGAATTTGAAAAGATAAGCTTATACAGTGTACTGTTACCCTTCAACTATTTATCAATTAGAGCTAATATTTCTCTGGGCTAATCACTGCAAATAACAGCTAACTGGGACGCTGTTTTCAGGGAAATCATTTAGTAGGCTAACTGTATCATGAATATGTCCTTGGGACAGTACTTTAATGTGTTTTTCCAGAAAGTATCCATACCCACGCCATGAGGAGGGGGGGCTCAACAGCCAAAAGTATGGAGAGATAAACTGGGATTTCCAGAAGGTGGGAGGGTTCAAATGGAAAAAAAACCTTCCATGAGGGAGGTATGGATTTTTGCTGGAGCCACACATTAGGCTAATTGGGGCACTATTCTTGAGGCTAAACAGTGCTATAACAGGGAGACGTGCTGTCCCTGATGTAGCCTGTTACAGGCTCTCGGTCATTGGGGAATGGGGGTGATCAAAAAAGTGGGTGCGTGATGAGCAGGGTCTGGTAATCTCTCTCTCTCTACCAGACCACACTTCTTGCTTATCAACTGGCGGCTTTTTCAATCATCTCTGCTGGCCAGAGCTTGGAGCAGGTTATCCTTGATGGCTTCTAGAAATAGTCTTAATAAGTAAGCTGCAAGGTCTGTATAGAAAAGCATTTAAATGCAGCATGAACATTTTTGTATGTATGCAAGCATGGGAAAGTAAATACATAAAAAAAATTGGTAATCCTGTTTCTCTCTGCCTCCAAAACATTAGGACAGATACAAAATACAGTCAAACCGGTCAGCCCGAATAGTGTTTCGGCTAAATACCCTCTGCTATGTGCAATGACTGAAAGGTGTTTTTGCGGGCGAGGAGAGTCGACCGAACGATGTTAGTGCAGGTGCAGGTAGTTAAGTGTGTGTGTGTGTGGGGAGAGAGGGGGGGCATGGAATAGACCCATTCAACTTTGCACCTGCCTTAACCTTGCACGGTGGATTTTTATATGATAATCATCTGAACATTGCGGAAGAGAGAACTAATTCAACATTTTCCATAATATGTATCATTTGATGTAATTTTCATATTGAATTTTGACTTGTTGCCGACCTTACAATCACATCAAATGAGTTTGTCCTGAAAATACAGTGGAATCCTGATTTTTTTTGTGGAACAAAAATTGGTTTGAAAAGTCCGGGGTAAAATTACATCAGTCAACTAAGGAGGGAAAACAGTTTTGGCTTGAGTTACCTGGAGGTTCAAAAATTGAGGGTTCAAGACATGAGTGATTTCATGTTAGTGAGTATATTTGGTTGATTTCAGAATGTTGATGAGCTGTTGCTTGGCCTGGCCTCTATGGGGTTTGAATTTGAGGACTGTCAATTGGCATTGGAGGCTGGAAATGATACACTGGAATCTGCAGTAGAATGGTATAAAAGTTATGTGTACTGTCATTTCTCGAGCAATCATTGAACCCTAAATAAATACTTAGTCCAAGTGAATGCTTCAGGTCTATAACATTATAAACAGCTTGTTCAGTGCTTGTTTGAGGTACCTGTCCAGCGATTTTTGAGGTCTGGCATTTCTTTCAAAGTTCTTGAGCCTCAAGTTGCTGGTTCTGTCATATCAATCAATGGTCTCAATCAGTCAGTCAGTCAGTCAGTCAGTCAGTCAGTCAGTCAGTCAGTCAGTCAGTCAATCAGTCAGTCAGTCAGTCAGTCAGGCAGTCAGTCAATCAATCAACCAATCAATCAACCAACCACCAACCAGCCAGCGAAGCAAGCAAGCAAGCAAGTAAGCAAGCAAGCAAGCAAGCAAGCAAGTAAGCAATCAATCAATCAATCAATCAATCAGTCAGTCAATCATTCAATCATTCAATCAATTAATCAAACAGATGTCTTGTATTTGTCCAAAAATTGCATCATTGTAAGTAACACTATAATTGAAATAAAATGAATAATTATAAAGAGAAGTAGAAATCTCAGCAGCAACTCATGTTTATGCTAACCAGTCTTGATATTGATTATTGGGTAGCAGGGATGGCGCAGTGGTGAGAGCGCTCGCCTCCCACCAATGTGTCCCGGGTTCGATTCCCGGACCCGGCGTCATAATGTGGGTTGAGTTTGGTGTTGATTGTCTTCCTGCTCCAAGGGTTTTTCTCCGGGTACTCCGGTTTTCCTCCCTCCGCAAAAATCAACACTTCTAAAATTCTAATTCAATCTGGAAACAGTGGATGAAGAGCCACCTCGTGGAAATGCCACTGGAAATTCCCATTTATTTATTTATTATTTATTTATTTATTATTTATTATTTATATTGATTATCATACTTGTCAATATTTCTGGAAAATAGTGTGTCTGGGATGGGTCAGGGAGTTTTGATGTCTGTCTTAAAGATGATTTCCAGTCCATACTGCGCAGTCTCAGTACCCTCATGTTTATAAACATTATAACGGCTCACTCAATGGAATGTGAATCAATGTTATTCGTTAAAAACCACATACCTTATCTTTGAGGCCTTTCAAATTATTTTTCCAACAGTTTCACTGAGTTTTACAGCTGCAAAGTTGTTTCATCAAGTGATATGAGAAAGAACAAAGCATTAAGCTTTGACCGCCTCGCATCCATAATGGCGGTTGTTTTTAAACTTCGAATTTACTTCATGTAAGTAGTTGCGAAATGTTCACATTTCGTGACGTCTTACATGAAACAAAACAAAAAACGTAAACAAACTCTCGAGAGTGCGCAGTACGGACTGGAAATCAGCTTTAAATAGGACAGGTGGCAAATGGTCCTTTATAAACCATAGGTCTTGCAAAATTGTTGTCTTATTTCATGGGTATTGCAGTCAGTATTAGCAGTTATGAGTGGCTTGCAATCTCAATTTTTCGCAAAGCTATTTTTGAGTCTTGAGTTTTTGCAAGGCTGAGTGTTTAGTGAAGGTCCCTAAAAAACATGTTTTTGCACAATTCAACCTGGATTTTATGGGTCTTACTTTTTACTGTCTTGTTGTCTCGATTTCTGTTGCTCAGGTTCATGAAAATAATATCAGCCTTGTTAACTCCCCAAAGTTGCCTTTTGCCATCCTTAAATGATAAACTGGGCGACTGTACATTGGGATTTAGAGTTAGTCATCTACATGTCTAAAGGTTCATGATTTCTTTAATATCATTTTAACTTAAAGGCATGGTCAATTAAAATTGGCCATGCCTTTATTTGCCATTTTTATCTACTAGGTTGATAACAAAAAGATCTAATCCAAACATGGATGTTTCTGAGCCCAGATTCGCGCCAGCAGTGGAAGTATGTTACATGTATGTTGTCTACAGGTCATATCTAGGCTGTGGTCTAAGAGGAATTACAAGGAGCCTAAAGGTTCCTAACCATGAAATCATGGGTGCCCAGCACTTAAACTTAAGAAAAAAGTTAGTTTTTCCAGTTACCCTAAGGCAAAAATTTATAGCCTGTGGCACCCGGGCACTTCTAAAGCAGAGCCGGACTGCTTGTTCTATAGAGCCTAGACATTTTATCTGCAATCAGTTTAAACAATTACTAGTCAATTTCAATAGTGGAACTCTCAGGAGTACACCCCAGATTGGCAAGGCTTAGTTTTGTTGCTTAGTTTTGTTAAGTCATTGTTGTCTGTAAACAAGACTTTTCATCACAGTCTCGCATTCCTAAAGAGGAAGACAGCTCCTCCAGTGATGATGTTCAACCTGCATCTGTCCTGTCAAGTCGATACACAGTTAGTGAGGAACATTTGAAAGCCAAGGAGCAGTTCCTGGAGAAGGAAAGAGAGAATGCAAGGATGGAAGCCAAGAGAAGAAAACTAATGGAAAAGAGAGTAAGAATACATGCTGTAGAATTCTCCGTAAATAGTGGTTTTCATTCATCTTTGGATTGGCATGATTGAGCAGCTTTTTTCTATTGCTTCTTTTGGATGGTCTCAACTTTCAGGGGTTGAGCCATATTGCAGTGCTTCCATTTTTAATGATTCAAAATTAAAAGTGTTTCCAAATACATGTATTAGAGAGACGAAAAGCCTGTAGAAAACAAATTTGACTAAACTTGTCGCAATTTGTTTTTAGTTACTTTGCATGCATGTATTTCTGTTATAAAATAGTTAAAATTGCAACTTGGTTTCTCAAGACATCAAGACCTTTCTTCCTGCTTGTAGGCACGGCAGGAGATTCTTCAACAAATAGCAGAGGACAAGGCTCACAGGAGTAACAAGAAACTAACCAAACCTGCATCTGCTCAGTCTTCCACAACTCAGACACCAAGCAGCAGTGGAGAACACAAACAAGGTTTACAGCACAATAAACAGTGCTTGCTTCAGGTAAATTTTACTGTCTGAGTGTTTTTCAAAAATTGAAAAGATGCTAAATATGGCTCTCAGTCAATGAAAATGAAGAAAAAATGAGTCTCTGATATTATAGTCTCCTTCGCAGCCGTTATCAGGGTCGTCACGCAACGCTTCTCCCCCACTAACGGCTGCTTAGACCCGAACCCCATTTGTTTCCGAGGATTAGCGTGACAACCCTGATAACGACTGCGAAGGAGACTACTGATATCACTACATGCTTAGCCTTGAAAGAACTCACTCTCATTTATAAACATTAATTTATCAAGCACCAATAATGGTTGTCTGCCTTCATCATTGTTGATGTGTCTTTTAATTTACCCAGATAAGAGGTCCAACTGGGCTTATGCAGAGACAAACATTTGCTCCTGATGCCAAGCTTCAAGATGTTGTGACTTTTATTTGTAAACAGTACCATCTGAGCTCAGAAAACTTTGAACTTTTGCAGGTATGTTATATCACATAACAGAGTATGACACGGATTTGTCCAATTTAGTAGCTAGAAATATGCAACTTAATATAATAAATAAATCAATTAGGCCACTTAGACAAGAGGTATTATTTTGTGAGGGACAAGGCTTGAAGTTCTGCTACTCACATTATGAGAGAGGTTAAGCATGATGTTTACAGCAAATGGCAAGCGGCAAAAATGAAACTTTTTATTTGCAGTAAATAGTAAGAGACACTTTTCTATTTTGGTATGATTTATTTAAGGATTACAAGAAAAGAATAGAAAATCAGAGGTGACCTTTGCCGTTCGCCGTCTGCCATAAACGTCATGCTTTAACTCTCTATTATCTATGTGGATACCTGAGATCTGTCAGAAAGGGCAAGATAACTTTCACAAAGTGCAGAAACTTCTTTCTTACTGTACAATTTTTCCATGAGCACACTTTAGATATGAGGTGATAAATAAATCATCTCCTATCCAACAAGGACAACTGGAAAAAAAATTGTTTTTTTTTTAAACTGCCCAACCCCCTCCCCTCCAAAAAAGTATAGAAAAATAAAATAAACATAAAAATGTCCCCCAAAATTACGTAACTGCATGTTTAACATATCTGTAGAGCATTTTATAATTACTCAATCATATACCATGATGGCAGAGCAAATGAAAACTCTTGAATTGCATCATTCAGTGATCCAGTTTTTAATTAACAACTATTCACCGAGGTGAATAGTTGTTTTAGTATGTACTAAAACAGTGAGATAATATACACCACAAAAAATTAATTTGGATGATTTCTGCACTTGTCACGGATGCAAACCGGGATGCCATTTTTTTCTAGAGTTGCTCAGAGTTAATAGCAAAAGATATTCGAAGTTTGACTGGCCAATGAGCGCGTGCCTTCAACGCTATCCGCTGTTTTAGTATATGCTAATATTGGATATTACTTAGCAATTATTGAAGGAGGATGAGTAGGATATGAACAATTCTGCAGGTTGAGGAGGGTGTTATCCACAGAGGCTGAAGGTTAAGGTGGATAGCACCCTCCGAGATCTGCAGAATTCGTCTATCCTACGAAAGCCAAATTCAATGATTGCTTTATTTTTCATTCAAAATATCTCCCCATTCTTAAGGAGTTTTGCCATTTCGCTATTTGTTTCTCCGCTTACCAAAAATAAGACAACCTTGTCCCCAGGTTTTCTTGGTCAACAGTTCAATAATGTGCAGCGGGCTGCACATTTGACGTCATTTTGATGTCATTAGTTCAATAACTTGCAGCGGGCTGCACTTTTGGCACCATTGGTTCAATGTTTGGTCAACAGTAGCTGTTTCTGGTGAGTTATGTGTGTGTTTTTCATCATCATCATCGTCCTCACTACACCTCAGGGGGGGTGTATAAGGCCGCATGTCAACTCTTTCCACTTTGCACGGTCTTTCGCCACTTGTTCAACCTGTATCCAGGAGTTAAAGCCAAGTCTCCGCCATTCGCTCTCTACTGTTCGACGCCAAGTCCTGAAATTTCTCTTGGGATTGGCTAATGACACCTTCCGACCACACGCTTCCAATTGGCTTTCACTCGTGGCCATCATATGTGAAACTTCCTCAGGAGTTTCACATGTCACAGTATCCATACCCCGCATAGCTTCTGTTATCGACATCGCGGTTTCCGTAATCGTAAAATTTTTTTTAGGGGAGTGGGTGATTAGCCCACAGCCCAACCTCATAACCCGGAGGACGGGGAGACTGCTTTTAGTCTGGACTCTCACCATCGACCTTTCTGGCATGGGTGGCCCTACCAGGAGAACTAAATCTCCCGCCAGCATAACTCTCAGGTTCACTGAGACTCACAAGCCTGTTCACCACGACAAGGTAGCAATCTCAACTGAACAGGATGTGTGTGTTTTTACCCAATCAGAAATGTGGAAATATTTTGAATGAATAATAATAATAATTATTTTTCATTTGGCTACATAGCCATTTCCCCATAGGCTGTTCACTGACGCTGAAATGACAACAACATTATCAGAGCTTGGACTTAGTGCAGGGGGTTCACTTGTGGTGAAGAAGAGAGATGTCAATCAGTTATCTTCATTGTCTGGTAAGGCTGGTATTTTCCTACTCCTCAATCATTATCCTTTTTTAGTATATACCACACAAGTGAATAGTGCTTTTTGCGCGTACTGGTTGGCTAGCTCGGAGGTGATTAGCCAAGTGTTATTCACCTCCGACCCGCCAAAGAAAAACAAAGTGGCTTTTGTTGTCTGCTTTTGCTTTTGTTAACTGCTATTGGCCTATAATTTCCTAACTCAGATATATTACCACTTTTGAATATTGGAGTCACTTTAGATATTTTAAAGATTTCAGGAAACTCTCCTGATAATATTGACTCATTATATATTTCAGTGAAGGGTGTAGAGAGTTGTCCACTTGTCACATATTGTCCTGTGGTAGCAGCCAACTCGAAAGCTCTGCTCCTTTGGCTGCTACACACTCTTCCCTTTGTTATGTTTAGCTCAATGTATAATCAGCTCTGTTTTTTACTTCTTTTTTATTCTTTATTGTTGTTATATTGTAACTGAATAAGTGTAAATAAATGAACTTGAACTTGAACTTGTCATATTCTAACAAATAAAGTTACTCTTTGGGCCCCTAGTTATTCAGCTTGTGTGGTATATACTAAAACAATTTTTCAACTCAGTGTCGGGAAAGTGGTGGATATTTACCTCCACTTCGGTGAATAATTGTTAATTATGATTTCTGTTTCAATAGCCCTTTTCACGGTTAGCTTTTCTCATTTGCATGACAATGAATTCTAGCATGTATGTGAGGCAATTTCGGGCTATTTTGCAGTTTTAGCCCGAAATTGCCTCGCATCCACGTTAGATTACATTGTAATGCAAATGAGAAAAATTAACCGTGAAATGGGCTATTGCAGGAGATGCAATGGCTTAATAATTAGCATACTGGTATCTGAATTGAGTGGCCAAGATCCAATTTGTTGTGTGTTTTTTGTGTGGGGATTAGGGTGGAAGATGTCCTGTGTACAAATAAAGTTGATAGCCTGTGACTTATGTATTTTATCTGACACTTAAATTTGTAAAATTATTTCTTGGAAAAGTTTGAGGAAATTCAAATTGGGTTATTCCAGAAAAAATCCGCACCCCCCCGACGGATGGGGTCGCTTTTTAACCCCCCCTCTCACCTGGATTTCCTGAAGCACAAGACCCCCCCTCCTGTCTGGATTTCCAAGACAAAACACCCCCCTCCCACCTGGATTTCCGGGAAAAAATACGAGGCTTAAATTTAATTTACTTTTAATAGAAAATATGTACAATCACGTCTAGAAAATGTTCTTTTTTAGTTTCTAAAGCTTCGGATAAATTATATCAAAAAATCTGTCGCGTGGAACTAACAAAAGAACAGAGCAAAAAATGCGAAAAAGCGAACGAGTGTTTACTTTTGCTAGCTCCTAAAAATCAGTTGCCCGGCTTTTTCTTTCTTTGCACTAAATATGGTCCTAAAGTAAATACAGTTGGTATAGAATATGATAAAAACGTTCAACAGTCGTTCCTTTTCGAGACATAAGGTCACTCTTCTTCCTTAAAGATCTAAAGAACTTCTAAATGAAAAACCTTTCGAAGAACAAAAGTTTATACACGTTTATCGTTCAAATTCTGGACAACTTGATTCACATATCCTACCTTCAAGAGCCTGTAGTCCTAAAAAAAATACAGAGTGCGAAGGTGTGAAAGGAAATCAGTTGTTTTTTTCTTTTCTTTATTATATTTATCATAATTTACACCAAACAAACAAGATTTCAGGGGGGCTATAAACGTGAAATTACACAACAGTGGCGTGGGTATGAGTACAAATGTGTCAGGCGTTTCAAACTCTTCGTTGCAACATAACAACGTTGCTCATTCTTTAGTATCTTGATGTTCACGTTTCTGCTATAAAAGGACCTGCGAAGGAACTTAGATTATCATTTTTGTCAGGTGAGAAATATCTGAACAAAATATTTGTACTATTTTCATGGTCTGAGAGCGATGAACTGTCACTGAACTAAACGTTCGAATTGCGTGAATTATCGGTCAAAATGATCCCTGCAGAAGACTTTTTCAAGTTCAACCCCCCTCCTGCCTGGATTTCCAGAGTATTTGACCCCCCCTCCCGCGAGAACTTCCAGAATCCCATCCGTCGGGGGGGTGCAGATTTTTTCTGGAACAACCCATTATGAATTAAAGTATTATTAGAGTGAAATATTTTGGGGGCGGTGAAAATGATTTTCAGGTGACTACATCATAGTTAAAGCTTACATGAAGGGCAAGCCTAAAAATTATTCGTATTCTGATGACAGGCTAGTATCATTTCCAAGTACAAAGCGAAGTGCTCTTAAATCTCTTTATGCTAATGAAACCAGCGTAAGGGCCACCTGGTCTGATGGAGACTTTCCTACATGCATTATATGGTTCATTCAATAGGCCATTTCTGAGTTGCCTTGTGCCTTTGTGTCAAAATGAGTCGTAATGCGAAACCATTCATGTGAAAATTTATGTGTTTCATGGCAGGTGCACATTCAATTTCACGCAAAATCAAACTCACTTTCATAATTATGAAAGGTTTTGCATTTTGAAAGAGAGTACATGGTAACTCAGAAATGGGCTCTTTCAGTTTGGAAACTTATTTTGGGAACAAATTTCTCAGTTGTTTATCTAACTTATAAAGATAAGAGAACTTACAACCTGGTTATATGCTTTCAATTTGAATAAAGAATTCTCTAAAATGACCTCTAAAACCCTAAATCTGTAGGTCAGGCATCTGCTGAACTCAATTCACAAGATGGGTGTGCTACGACATCAGCAATGGCAAACAGACCTGATAATACTGTTGGGCTACCATCAAAGCCTTGTCCTGACCAACAGGACAATGTGTCATCCCATGGAAATGATCCTACTGGCGATGCTGATGATGTTGATGAAGAGCAGGAAGATGCGAATCCCCCAGTATTTGATAGAAGTCCACCACCAGAGCTAGAAGATCACCTGAGAGTACCTTTGGAAGGACTGAATCCAAATGTTCTTGGTGTAGGCGGAATGCAGAATTTTGTTGGAAGGGAGCATGGTCACATGTGGGGGGAAGGAGTAAGACTTGGTGCTGTACAACATAATCCACATGTGATTGATCCAGTTCTGAGAGCAAAAAACCCCTGGGGAGTCTGCTGTGAGGAGATTGGAAATGCGACAGCAGCATCAGCTTCAACCAGAAGCAGGTATTGAATGTTTGACTTGATTATCATATGCAAGGCCTTGTTACCTAGGGAAATACAGGGCTTTCCCCTTTTCATGTCGGTAAAATTTACCTCTCTGGCTTGTATTGTTCAAAGGATGGATTTGGTATCCATTGGGTAGATTGCCAACCAGTGGATAGATGTTCAGAAAAAACACTACCATATCTAGTGGATAGAGATTTATTTCTAAATTGCTCAGTAGAAATTTAGCAACCCAATGCATTAATTTTGTTCAGGACAACTAATTTCTAGTGTAATCACGATTTGGCAGGGACATCAATTTAACAGTATTCAAAGAACTAGAAATCTTGGTGATAAATTATGATACATGTAACAAATACTACACTTTCATTGATGATGCATATCATGCAAGCCTGAAATCACAAGCAGTTAATTGTAGTGCACTGCAAAATCATCACTGTTTTTTTGTCTTTACTTGTAATGAGGTAAAGTTTATTTGAGTTTGGCCTCTGGAGTTGACATTTACAGTGGAATCCTGGTGTTTAGAACCTCCAAGGGAAACAAAAATTGGTTTGAAAAATCAGTTCGTTCGAGAAATCAAGGGTAAAATTGCAGTGTTTGACTAAGGAGAGGAAAACAACTTTTGGTTCAAGTTAGCAGGAGGCTCAAAAAAATTAAGGTTTAAGAAGTCTTGATTACGCTTTAAAATCTTTGACTCACTGGACATTTGCTGTAATTACATGCATACATAAACTTATTGATTAAAATGTCAAAATTGAGTTGGCTGAGAGGAAACACCCTTCCACTAATTGGAGACACTAAATATAATTAGAAGCCCATGAAAACTATTACGGTACCGTAAATGCGAGAGGGGGCGCTAATTCGAAGGGGGGCACTTATTTGAAGGGGAGCGCTTATTTCGTTTATCAATTTTAGCCTCAAAATGACACTATCTTTAGTTCTTTTTAAAACCAAACTGCAAAATAAAAATTCAGAAACCTTATAGAAAGCTGTTTTTTTACTATTTCTATCAAGGAAATGAGAGGCAAACCTGTGCGACTTTGGAAGG
Organism: Platygyra sinensis; assembly: GCA_019787425.1. NCBI lineage: Eukaryota > Metazoa > Cnidaria > Anthozoa > Scleractinia > Merulinidae > Platygyra > Platygyra sinensis. Next base: position 58,060 of record JAHPZR010009576.1, on the reverse strand, counting down.
ACATTATGTTTATACTATTTAACAATGTCACATTTCATTAAAAGAACCATATAGACTGTATACGTCTGGTATCTCGTACCGAGTACTAAAACTCACTTTTTCTCGGGGAAGGGGGGCACTTAATACAAATTTTGAGCCTTAGGAGGGGTGCTTATTTGAAGCGGGGCGCTTATTTGAAGCTGGGTGCTAATTCGAGCATTTACGGTATCTTGAATAAATTATTAAAAAGCCTACCAACTATTAACTAATGAGAAAAAACTATTAAAAACTTAGGTAAGAAGGAAAATGAGGAATTGAATTTAACAATAGGAAAGAAAAATCATTTCTGTTAAGAGTTGCAAAGAATGCAATTTGAGCAATTCATCTTCTATCAACACACTTAAATCATATTTAATGAATATGATTTTTAAAAACTGCTCAGTAATGATAGGGTCCTACTGTACCACTCAAATGTAAGTTACCACTATATTATAAGAGGCATCTTGTTTTTGTTTTCACCTGGTACATGTAGCTTTCTCTACAACTTCTTGTTCTCTACCTGGTGGAATAAGCACCCCATATTAAATGATTCTACTATCCACAAGACACTCATTAATGGATTACTCTTCTCTTTTGATTCCTCTTGAGGACCCAGTCATGTAACTCAAGAAGAGCAGCCCCATCTCCATCGGGATGTTCAACGCCTGGAAGATCTGTGTATCAACCATGTCAGTCATCGACTCCCTGGGCATCAGAACCCGATTACTACCCTTGGTGTGTTACCACATGATCTGTGCGACAAGATCTTGACTCATCTGATGAAGAATAAAACACTTACTCCCAAAGCAATGCAGGCTTTATCCCCTGGTAAGTTAAGTCTCAAGGGACCTGATTTGAAGGGTAAAACATGTGGGATTTAATAGGTTTGAACAAGATTAATTACTGTCAAACCTCTGTTAAGCCACCACCTATTCCACCCCTAATTACACAGCCAGTTTTACAAGTTCCAAAATTTTTGGCCAACCCCTATTGAGCAGGCATCTCCCATTTCCCCGAGGTGGCCGCTTATAGGAGTACAACTGTAGGTCAGAAATGTTGTCAAATTAATGTTGCTAAATAATGCATTTGTTTGGTAATTGATCACAGATAATGTCACTGATGCTTCGATCTCTTCTAGTATTCATGATAGTGTTTGCTATTAATAGTAACTTATACATTGTGTGTTCAGCATGCTTAATGACTTGTACATCTTGTGTCCAGTGGTCTGCGACATGTGAAGTAGATTGCTACTCTCTGGTAACAAATGAGCTCCTGATAGCACTTAGGTAAGCTACATAAAAGGTAGAAATTAATTTTAATGTTATACAGTCAAAACAGGGGAAGTGTTTCCTACCAATAAAGAAGTATTGAATATTTGTTTTTATTCTTTACCTCAATGAGCCATTCTTAAAAACATCAATAGTTCCACAACTTAAATGCAAAACTTAGGGCTGCCGCACACTAGCCGTTTTTTTTTTGTCGTAGAACTGCAGATTTTTGTCGGGGTCAAATCGGGTTAAAATTTGTCAGGACATCAGCTTGATACACACAAGCCAAGTTTTGTCGCAACAAACCATGTTTAGTCTTAGGGCCGAGTTGATCTCCACCATGTTTGAAAAAGAGGCTTGTTCACGTGACTCCCATGAAAATTCGTCATTGGTTGAGGTACACGTGAGCCCCGACAAATTGTCTTGGTCCACTGCACACTAGCCAACAAGGCCCGACAAGCCCTTTTGAGATCTAGCCCCGATTTTGTCGCAGACTTGTCTGAATTCACCGCACACTAGCCGACAAGTGAAGATTTTTTGTCGGTGGACAAAAAATCGGCTAGTGTATGGTGGCCTTAAAAGTCATTAAAGGTATTTCTTATGAAAAATTGAAAATATCCTTTGCTCCCATGAAAATGAACACTAAGTCAGAAACCTTTTTTGTCTCATTTCTCTCCACTAAAATGAGGTACCTCTGAATGACCAGAAATGTTTGTTTTTGATGCAGATTACACAGACACCTCACACACCTTAGCTTAAGAGCTTGTCCTCTCATAACAGACAAAGCACTGGAAGCAGTGGCAGGTAAAGAATTTAACTGGTGATAATCATGCATAACCTTGTTTTTAAAAATTGGTAAAAGTAGGTGCCATAGAAAAGGAAATGTTAAAAATTGTCCAATTTCACAAAAGTTAAGTGTTGTGAAACTGTGGTATTTTGTTAGTGTCAAAACTAACACAGCCTCCATCCCCCTATAGGTAGTGAACAAGTCATACTAATTGCAGTCTTGATAACAACTTGCAGATATGTTTTTTTTCCATTTCATCTTACAGTTCTTAAGAGACTCAAATCACTTAATATAAACCAGTGTGCCCAGCTCACAGACAAGTGCTTTTTCCACATTAAAGGTAAGTAAAAAGAACTTTGAATCACTGGCTCCTTTTTTACCAACCTCACTAAACTACCAGTAATTATAATCAATCAAATATTTTTGCCTGCACGTGATTGGTAAAAATGTGGACACATGACTGAATATGCCCTAGCTAAAACTGGGGAACATCCGAGTGATACTTGTGTTTAAAAAAATATTTGTCGCGAATGATAATAAACACAAAAGCTTCCATTTTGCATGAAGATATGCTCGGATATTTGTCCTTGGACATTATCTGTTCGTCAAAACTCAAAGTTCGCTAGTCTGAACAGATAGTGCCCATGGAGAAAATATCCGAGAATATTTTGGTGTAAAATGGAGGCTAGCATTTACATGCAGGTAAAAATATTCTGCTCTTATTCTTTATTACAATCTTGAATTGAGTTGAGTTTAGCAACAAAAAGTGTTGATTTGATCTTTCCATACCTATCATCAAAGTTATGCTAAGTGTGAGTGTGATAATGTTTTGCTTCTTATGAACAGAACTTCCATCACTAGTGACATTACAGATGGACATGACAAAGGTAAGACAGCTAGTAATTTTATCTTTATTCGTAGTTTAATGCATCACATGCACAACATGCTTCTCACTGCTGAGATATGGTATGCTGTAAATATTTGTTTAGAATGAAATGTTAGTCATGCATTGCTGAGCATTCACTGTCAGCCATAGGTTGTTTGTACATGTGTACCTTGTAGGAGCTGACAATGATTGTCCTGACCATCATACAGCCATGGCCTCTTTACAAGGAGGAGGGTTACCCCAGCAAGCGGGTCAACCATACCTGAAGGGCAAAAGATAGCCCAGGTTTACAAGCAAAATTCCACACTCGGGTACGGAAACCCTACAGCCCGGGACAACAATGTGTGGTTACACTCAAAGGATCTGGATACAATTAGAAAGTTAGCCTGGGAAGGCAGACTGCACTACCTAAAGTGCTTACAAGGGAAAAAGTTCACCTGCCTGCTAGGGTAACCCTAGCATGCAGATGGGGTAAAACTCCCAGGGGGCTACTTAACAAAGTTTAATACGGGGAGGCTCCACCCCGAGATCTGACCCCTTACCCTTTTTATATACCATTTTGGAAGAAAAGGTACCCCTTTTTTATATCTTTTATTGAAAAAAGGTACCCCTTTTTTCACATACCTTCTTTAGGAAGTCTTGTTCTCAATTTCACGTAGTGCTTAATAAATAAACTGATACAGCCGTAAGGGGCGTCTGTTCAAAAATATTATTAATTAACGGCCCTTTTAAATGCCTAAATGACCAATTTCCCTACCCTTTTATATACCTCAACTTGTGAAATCCCTTTCCTTTTATATACCTGAAGCCTGAAAAAGGCACCCCTTTCAGGTAGAGCCTCCCCGTGTAGGCCATTATAGGGAGTACCCCCCCCCCCCCCCCCCGGGGGTAAACTGCCTACTCAGGTAACTCAAGCTGCCTTGTAACACGACAAAGAAAGAAAGAAGAAATGTGTGAGTGCTAGGGTAACCTTCCCTCCTTGTAAACAGGCCCTTAGTACCCTCTACTAACTATGTGACCAGGAAACCCTGTGTGGGCTCCTACATACATAAGAAAGGAAACAGATTTGAAGCAGACATTGATATAAGTATTCTTTCTGCTTGTTGAATGAAAGTAAAATGTCTTGCCTAGAGAATTCTGGTTTAAAGCCCTCTAACTTAACTAGATGTACTTTGTTCTAATCTTCTTAGTTATTCCAAATTCAATTCCTTCACAATTTGTTAATACAGTTTTAAGCCCTTCTAGTATATCAAACATTGCAAACAATCAGCTACCCTAAACAAGCACCTCTCAAGAGTGTGTTTTCATTCTCAGTGAAAATTTCCAATTAAATGTATGCCCCTTAATTAACCCTCACTGCTTTGAAATTTACAAACAGAGCATAAAGTGACTTTCTCTAAAAGATGGCATTCATTTAGAACTGCATTAAAATCACTTTTCACAACCCCAACTTAAATTTCATTAGCAACTTGAACAAAACTTTATCTGAGGTACCCCTTGCAATAGCTTCATCAACTGTACCTAAGTGTTATATTTTTGTCAGTTACAATTCTGATCTTTCTGTATTGAATTCAAATCTTCACACTTGTTTACACAACCTCATAAACTAGGGATGTAGGTTTAAAACACAAACTTTATAATGTATTCATTTGATAAATGTTAGTAACGTTTTAAACCTGCATTACATTTACCATTTTTTCAGTAGCCAGCATTTTCTATTGGCATTCCATCACATTTTTTTTCTGTCCTCCAAATGTCTGTAATGTGTTTTAAGTTTGAAATATTCACTTGCAGATAACAGACAGAGGAGTTTGCCATTTTCTGGAGAATGCTACATGTTGTCCCAACTTGGTGCATTTAAGTTTCAGTGGGACAAGTGTAACAGATGGCAGTTTGGCAGCCATGTCTGGTTGGTGTTCATTCATAAATCAAACCACATCTGAGGAGTGTTATGTAATTTCTGACTGATTTCTGAAATTATTATTCTGGCGGCATGATGTAATGTATCGTTGGATGTTTAGGGACTGTTTTCAGTAGGTTTTAGGTGCGAGATTCAGGTCATTCTAGGTCGGTCATCCACCCTTTTTTATTAATCTGTTGTTATAACAGCTTGTATATATACCGGTAATTGTTTTATGTTCTAGCTTATTGATTTTGTACCCTTTCCTCATGGTCTACTGCATTAGATGAGGAATACATGAGGAATACATTTCCACACGATTTTTGGTCACATCTAAAGGGTGTTTTTAGTGGCCTTTCTTAGCTGTTGTAGCTCTGATTCTTAATTATTTTTAGTATGAATAGTTGTAATTTGCAAGGATACAAATTAGGCTTATTAGACAGAGTACATCTGCACCAGATGATTGACCGACACATCCTCAATAAACAATTCACACTGAAGGTCTCATGTTAGTGTAGTCAGAATTTGTAATTTGTAAGCTTTCGTCCCGGGGGGGGGTACTCCCTTATTTGGGCTATACGGGGACGTGCCGCTGGATAGGGTATGGTTTTTTGGCCTCGCTGTCCTAAACAGGGTATATAATTCGACTTGCTTCTGTCCTAAACAGGTTAGAGCCTGTCCTAAACAGGATATGGTATTACGAGCCGAGAGACTTTAACCCAGACTGCGAGCAGTCTCTTTCTTTTCGTAGCCTGCGACCTGGAGCCTGCGAGAAGTTGAAAGTGCTTTCGATTCAGCGGCAGAAAAGCGACGCATTTTTTTTCCTGACTTGCGCCATATCAACTGAGTAAACTGACATATGGTAGGTCTAGTTTCTTTGTCTTGGATAACGCGATGAAAGAAAGATGTCACTGTGTCGCGCAGACATGAGGTAATCCCGCTGGTAGATATATTGTTTAGGGATATTTCTATTAGTGCTTTAATCAAAATAAAATTAACTTCAAAAATAAGTTCCTCTTATTCATTATACAAAAATTGAAGAAATCATTCCTCTTTGATTTGCTATCAAAAAAGCGCTCTTCTATAGATGCAATGACGACGTTTTGCCACGCTAATTTAGAGGTTAATGCTTGACGGCTTTTTGTTTAGTTTAAGTGTTGAGACGCAACAACTTGGTTTTAGATGCATCGAGCATGATTTCTTCAATTTGAATGACATATTAAACAGTGTAAATTCCTATAAAACCAGCGAGTGTGCATTTTGTCGCTTGTCCTAAACAGGGTCTTAAAATGGAGGTTGTTGTCCTACACAGGGTAGGGTTTTTAGTGTATTTTTGTCCTAAACAGGGTCAGGATTTCAAACCCTCGGCGGCACCCCTGTACCCAAACATTGGTCAAGTACCCCCCCCGGGGCTTTTCGTGCAAAGAGGGCATATATCGGTTTTTGGCCGAGCTAATTTTTCACACCCTGACTTGTTTTGACATGAAAAGCATCGTTCCGTAATTGCTTTGGTCGATTTGCACTTCGTTCTCTAGAAATACAGTATGCAAAAAACTCAGTTTTGTGTGAAGGGCATCTTTATGAGCAGATCTTTCAAAGGCAGATTTCAATGCGACGACGGGAACTTAAACGATTACTTTTAGCAGCTTTGACAGAACATTTATTTTTAAATAGATGTTTTGGTTTGAGAACTAACTAGAGAAACAGACCAAAACGAAAGCGACGGACCTGTATCGAACTGGTGTCAGGACAAAACAAATCCACACCCACTCTGTTCAGCACCTTAATCACTTGTGCTAACGAAGCAGCAGTAACAGACTAGCGTAATTATACGAATAATAAAAGTAAGCAAAACAGGAGGTTTCTTTTGTTTTTCATTGAACAAAACGTCTCCAGAGGAAAACTGAGTTTTTTGCACACGTTATTTCTGGAGATGAGGCGCAAATCGACCAAGACAATTGCGGAACGATGCATTTCATGTCAAAACAAGTCATTTTGTGAAAAATTAGCTCGTCCTGCCAAAAAATGAAAATTGGCCAAAAACCGATATACACCCTTTTTGCATGATAGCCTTCAATTATTTTGATCCATTTGATTAATATTTTGATTATAGGCCTCAAAGCCCTCAAGATTCTTGCTGTCAGCAATACAAAGGTATGATGCAACTTTTGACAAAAAGGTCTACCAAAAGAACCTTTGACTCCCTGTCTATGATTTAAACACTTCCCTGGTTCAGGACAAATAAATCCACAACTTGTTTTTTTTCAAATTGCATGAATAAAATCTACCGCTTACTGCTAGGTTTAGCTGCTGAGGTGTTTTGCAGTCTGTGATTCGCTGAATATATTTCATGTAGGTGCTTATCATTTAGCCAAAATAGTCCAGAAATAATGGTTGAAAGTCAATTGGAAGAGTAATTTTCTGGAAAATCTGTTGCAGAAATTATAGATTACATGCAGAGGTAGTCCTGTTTCCATTTGGAATGGAATGGTTGAAATTTCCTCACCATTTGCTAAATATCTAATCTCCAGTCTTTCATCAATCTAATACAATTACGTGAAATAAAATTGAAATGTTACATGTAAGTGCCATCTTGTTTGGTCAGTGTACTGATTTTGGAAAAAAACCCTTACATTATTGAATGGCCATTCCCAGTTGGTTTATCCTGTATTCTAACAAAATGTAAGAACCCATTATATTGTCACTTAAGAAACAATATTCATAGTCTACCCATACATTTTTACTGCAACTTAGTTTGGGCCTCCACTTACAAATCTAACCTTGTTCGTCTTGAAATTCTTCAGAAACGAGTGGTGAGAACTATGGCTAAAACCCATCCATTTCTATGCACATACTGATCCAATTTTTAGAAACCAGGGTATTTTAAAATTTCATGACATGCACCTACTACAATTAGGTTTATTCATGTACTCTCACCAAAAACGTACCCTTCCTTTAAAATGTGACTGTAAATTCACCTTACAGAAAGAAATTCATTCGTATCATACAAGAAACTCTCATTTATATCGTTTGCCTTTGTGTCGAACTAACATCAAACAATTTTCCGTTTTTTACCAAGGACCTAAATTTTACAACTCCTTGAGAACCGAAATCGTCAACTCGTCCTCCTCTGTCTCCTTTAAAAAAGCACTTAAGGCGTTTTTCTGTAATAACTATTAACAGTTTTCATACAAATGTGTT
>JAHPZR010009576.1:0-45000 GCA_019787425.1 Platygyra sinensis | reverse complement strand
CTAGCTGTTGCTGTGCATGCTGTCCATCATGTCGCAGTTCCACGTCTACCAGGATTGTCTATACAGTGTTTCTTCTGCTGGGCACGATTATCTCTTGCGTGATGTTATCATCAGGGATACAAGATGCCATGGTGGACAAGGTATATGTAGATGTTGTAGTTCAATTTTAACCTTTGGTAAAATTTTTTCTGAAGCAGTACAAAATTTTTGAACCAGTAAAAAATTTTGTGAACCAGTACTAAATATTTTGAGCCAGTACCAAATATTTTGAATTGGTTCGATTTTTTTTGGTTTTGTTTTTGCGTCAAACAAAAAAAAATATTTTTGGCATCTTTGATCTTCTCTTTATCTTCTTTCTTCTCTTCATCTACACTCTACTTACCTCACTTACTATTCCCTCCCTGCTCTCCCAACATGCCAGCCCCTATCCTTTTTATCTCAATGTGAGCCTTGAACCACAGACCTTTGGTTTTCCTTTGGATTCATGTCCTGATGCATTACCACTGAGCCATGAAGACCTGGATGCAAGTTACCCTATTTTTTTAATTACATATACACAAGTAATACGTTTCCTTAAATTATTCAAATCAGACATATACACAGTAGTAGTAAATACATTTCCTTAAATTATTCAAATTAGACATGTTTGTTGGACCCGGTCCTTCTCAGTCCCAAAAGCAAACATGACAGGTTGTATTGATTCCACCTTGTATTGACAGTAATGGATAAAAAGTGTCCCAAGGAATTTTGTCCACGATTGTCTGATTTTTATGTCTCATGGAAAAATGCACAATTACAATGTTTTTTGACCCTAAATGCATTTAGGACCCGAGAGTGTGAATATCTGACTTAAGAAAGGCATTTCTTAGAGCTTTTACCCGGCTTTTCCGTATTTTTTTAATGGTTTTGGGACCCGCCGGGAAAGGTGTTGATCTCACATAATATAGAAACTTTAATTTGTATGTGATGGCAGTGGCAATGGAGTCGCTTAATTAATTTGGATACGTAACAAACTGTTAACATTAATGTACAGTTCCTCAGATACTTCAATATTTAAACGACAAATCTGGTATTTAAGCCAATCTTAGTGATCACCTTAACAGTTATTACAGCTTGTTTCAGTGAGTACAAATATAGTGAGGCGCTATACTCTTCGGGTAGTGACGTCAGCGTTCACTGGTCATCACGCAGTACTCAGCGGCGAAGAAAGACAGTGTTAAAAGTATCGACTAAGAATGCCAGCCAAAATATATTTTCAACACGACAGTTATGGTCCTTGTTGAAAATAAGTTCACAGAAGTCATGTCACAGCACGCTGGCAGTGAATGCAACGGTTCTCACTTAATCCAGTGTAGGAGAGTTAACTTTAAAACAATTCTTAACAATGAAAAATGAGAACCGTGTTTGCAGAGCTCAAAATTAAGTTTTCCCAGCAATAAAGGTGTGGAAGATCGATTGCCAAATACAGTTGACTGCAACACGTCTTAAATGTGAGCTTTTGGAAATAGTTAATAGGCAGATTTTAAGGTTTTAAAGTGAGTACCGTGGCTGAGAACCGTTGAGTTATGCAAATAAAAAGGGACCAACTCATTGTGCATGACATCAAAAAATGTCACACAATGTCATTTCGTAAACAAATAAAGGGAAATGACTCCCAACGGCTGGAAACAACTTTCAAATGCTTGGTTCAGTACCTTTTGAGTGAAAGTAGTGTTAACGATGCACGCTCACTGCCTGCATGCATCACATATTCATGCTACAGTTGACTTCGAGATTTGATATTTCCACGCGATTTCTAGGGGTGAAGACCTTCTGTTTTTCTTAAAAACCAGGCCCCAGTTGTTTCGAAGGCCGGATAGCGCTATACACCGGATAAATCGTTATCCAACGGATAAGTGTTAACAAAACAAACCACGCTATCCACTAGATAGTGATTTATCCAGTGGATAGCGTTATCCACCTTTCGAACAACTGGGACCAGGGCTTTTGTTCGCTGTTTGACAGAAATTCTTGTCTTTACACCATGATCTATAATGCCCGTTGCTGCTTTTAGCGTTAACCATATTTGTCCCTTCAAATACCGCACGCGTCATTCTGAGATAAAACACTGAAAATTCCGATTTACACCTCACGTGGAGGAAATTAAAACAGAAAACAAAATGTGTTAATAAACCACGAAATAGCTCAGCAACAGTCATTGTATAACGATCTATTCACAGAGTCTAGGAAAAAAAAACATTTAGAATGTAGAAAACCACTGAAAAATGACATTTTATTTCTTAACTTAAATTCAGACACTGACTGACCTAAATTACATATAAAATAATACACCAAATATTCAATAAACTACTTGCAAAAGAGAATATACCACCCATTATTACACTACAGTACATGTACCTCTCTCCTAACTATATACAAATTAATCTCACTGTAATATCAAATTAACCTGGCTTACAATAAATTGACCTACAATCATGGACAAAAGTCTTGGGACAAATTTACATTTGTGGCGCTTTTTCACACGAGCCAAACAAACAGTCAGGCGCGAATTTACCTACACTTGTACAGCCCCTCGGCCACCCCCCCCCCCCCTTCCCCCTACAATGTGGGACAAGTGTACACGCTCTATTTCTCTGGATTTTCAACATTGTATGGGGGGTGGGGGGTGTGGAAAGCAACGCATTTTAAAATGGAAAACAGTGCTTTTTTTAAAACTCCATTTTAATAACACAGAAAATTAAATGCAATTACGCAAGTGTCCCAAGGAATTTTGTCCACGATTGTAGGTTGAAAAAAATTGACCTTGGTTAAAACAAATATTGATCTAGGTTGAAACAAATTGACGTAGGTAGAAAACAAATTGACCTAGGTTGAAACATTTGATACCAGTTCAAAAAATTTTGTACTGGTTCAAAAAATTTTGAACTAATTCAAAAATTTTTTACTGGTTCAAAAATAAATTGCACCAAAGGTAAAATTGAATTACAACATATACATTCTGTAGGACCCTTCACATTTATGGTGAATATAACCTGGAGTTGAGATATTTCTCAAACTTTTCATCTTCAACATTTCATCTTTCCTTTATTTTAAAGTGCTGGTAATCAGTTTGTGTTTTAACCTCTGCACTGTGAGTTCCATCCATATAAAGCCTGCAAGGAAATGTTCTGTGTTTCATCACTTATCAACCAGTTTTATAAAGTTCATTGTCTGAAGTGTCACAATTAGATCGTTTGAATATATCTCCAGGAATTTTTGTACAAATGCAATGTTGTTCATTCAGTTGGCATAATAGTACTCTCTCTTTGAAAATAATGTAGGTCAGATTGTTTATCAATACATTTTGTATTTGTAATATTATACTTTTGTTAGGTTCCATTCTTTGATGAAGCCTGCAAGGCCGCCAGTTGTGAGTTGTTGGCTGGGCACCTGGCAGTTTACAGGATATGTTTTGGAATGGCAGCATTCTTCTTTTTGTTTATGATCTTAAACCTTGGGGTCAGCTCCAGCAAGGACTGCAGAGGAGGACTGAATAATGGGTGAGTATACATACATACATGTACATGCATACTGGTAATTATTGTCATTTCCACTCATTAAAAAAAAGTCAGCTTATAACTACAAAATAATATATTCATTTTTTAATGTCTACTATGATGAAAATAATTAAATAAAAAAGCTGCTTTCCATGAATGCCATGCCCTTACATGTATACCTCTCCGTAGGTAAAGGTTAAGTCTGCATTCGGGCCAAGTTGCTCATCAGGCCAGAGCTTATCCCGGTTTCTGTAGCATGAAGCGACTATGAGTATTTCTTCTCCCCCCTGGATGGGATGCTAGTCCATCACAGGGTTATCCCCAGCATTGAATTTGCCGTCACTCTAATTTAGAACTTGATAGATATTCTGCAGCCAACCTGTGCAGAGACTTATCAACCACCATTGATAGCTCTTTGAATTTGTTACTGGCATGTTAGGTTTTTTTCACCCAAAAGTTCTATTGCTATTTTTTGAAACTGTCATGGCCAGTGTTTGACTATGATTAGATTTTAGATTTTAAATGTTAGCTCTCCCTCAGTTTTTGCTAAAAAATATAACCCCTGAATAGTCAATGATAGAAAATTTACCCCTCCCCTTTCTTTTGAATAGAAAATAATAGCACTTTTTCAAGCCAGAAACTGTCCATCATCATTTTTCAACCTCCTCCCTCCACCTTTTTTAGCTCCTCTAGATATGACATTGTATTTAAAATCTACATTCATTCATCCATAACTTGTGACTCATATAATTGTTGCAAGTAAATCTAGGTGTTCCCCAATCGGTAGAGGACCATTTTTCAGTTATGATCACTGTCGCACATACAAAGTTGTTGTTTGGTCAAGATGTCATTTTAACTATGCATATATTGAATTTGTTTTATACATGTTAAAAGGTTTTGGGGCCTGAAGTTTCATTATGCTAGTAGCACTGTGGGTAGCAGCTTTCTTCATTCCCGTGGGGCATTTGGATTAGGTGGAGTTTTAAAGATTTCGCATCAGATGCATCAAACAATTTGTCACTATCAGGTGAGTGCTGTCAGTATTTAAGGTGGCTTGATAGCCTGAAAAAATGAGAACTTAGGGAAAAATATACAATTTTGTAAAAAAGAAAATATTTTAAAGCCCATTGAATACTTGTAAAAGAGCATTTTAAATGATCTTGCTGAATTTACCTCTAGATGAATGTAGAATTCAAGGAAAGTGCACAGTGGTGTAAATTTTTCGGTTTAGCAGCTGCCAATATGATGGTTGTTTACTGTCAGGAAGGTGACCATAAATGTAGATCAGTTTCAACAAACAAATATGAATAGTACTTTGAAGAAAAGCTGTTAAGGACATGCACAACTTTGATAATGTATGTGGGAAAGAGTGCTGACCTGAATCACTGTCACTGGATCATTCATATCTCTAGCGCTATAAAAAGTAAATATTTTGTACAACTGCAATAACCTTTTACAAAATGTAACAACACCATTACACTTCCCAATATGCAGCCTGCAAACACCCTTCCTTTCCCCTTGTTCCTGGCTTGTTTAATAATCCATGGTGTAAGAAATTTTAAGTGCATTTTTCTCAAATGTCTACTTTTGTACCAACTGACTCCACACCCACACCATTTCTGCTGCTTTGGAGAGTATTAAAGAGAAATTCCTGAAACTTGGGTTAATTAAAGACCAAGTAGTGTTGTGATTCAGTCAAGTAAAATTGTACACATTTAACATCTTTCAGCATGACACAAAAAGTTTGTCAACTGAGTTTGGTCATAATAAGGTTATGTCCAGATGAAGCCTGTAAAGGCACTGAAAACAAGAGTTAACTGTCCAAACTTGGTCAAGGCACAGAATGAACAGAAACTTACAAGATGTGCTTGTTTGAAAGTCAAACCTTGTTTTGAAAAAGAGCAGGAATTGTTGCAGCAATGCATCAATGCTTTAAATTAAAACCTCAAAAGGGTGTGACTGGTTCGCCATAGCAACCATTTTGACTAAAACCTAAATTTATTTTCTCTGCATGAGTGCAATAGCACACAATTCTCTTTCTTCACTGTATTTAAACAACTTTTTTCCCCTGTTTTCACCGATCGAGCCACAGTTAATCAATAGCAAGCACAATGTTTGTCTTTTGTGAGCTGGGAGATATTTAGTGATCAGTAACTTTTTCCTCTAACATTATTTTTTTTGGTTAACTTCATATTGGTGAAGCTGTCATCTCAAACACTCTGCATTTGTTCTACTAACAGTTTTATTTCTGTCTGTTTATTTTGGCAGTTATGCTCTACATTGGATTCAATTGGTGCCTTCCTGTTCATTCTGATTCAGTTGTAATCTTGCTGATTGACTTTGCACACACTTGGAATGAGATTTGGTATGGTGTTGTACTGTTTGGTCCACTAGTTAATTTATTACCCAGTACACTGTACAGTATAGGTAATATGTTTTAATTTGTGCCTAGGCTCGTGGAGCTCAACGGGCCCAAGTTATCCTTCGCCGTTGTACAGATACGGCACATGGAGTGTTCTCTCCTTAACAGTTTTTATGGTGCCGTGACAGTGTAATATCGTCTATGAAGTGTTCTCCACTTCACTTTTTTTGTGCTCTAGTGCTCGTATAGAGGCCTGAGTGCTCATTCCTATGAGCACTCAGGCCTCTATACGAGCACTAACACAAAAAAAGGAAAGTGGAGACACTTCATAGACGATATTACACTGTCACGGCCACCAAAAACTGTTAAGGAGAGAACACTCTATGCCATACATGACACGCGAAGGATAACATGGTGCCCTGAGCTCCACGAGCCTAGGCACAAATTAAAACATATTAATTACATTGCTACAGTGTACTGGTAATAAATTAACTAAGTGACAAACAGTACAACACCATACCAAATCTCATTCCAAAGTGTGTGCAAAGTCAATCAGCAAGATTACACACTGAATCAGAATGAACAGGAAGGCACCAATGAATCCAATGTAGAGCATAACTGCAAAATAAACAGACAGAAATAAAAACTGTTAGTAGAACAAATGCAGAGTGTTTGAGATGACAGCTTCACCAATATGAAGTTAACCAAAAAAATAATGTTAAGAGGAAAAAGTTACTGATCACTAAATATCTCCAGCTCACAAAAGACAAAAATTGTGCTTGCTATTGATTAACGTGGCTCGATAGGTGAAAACAGGGAAAAAAGTTTGTTTAAATACAGTGAAGAAAGAGAATTGTGTGCTATTGCACTCATGCAGAGAAAATAAATTTTAGGTTTTAGTCAAAATGGTTGCTATGGCAACCAGTCACAACCCTTTTGAGGTTTTAATTTAAAGCATTGATAGCATTGCTGCAACAATTCCTGCTCTTTTTCAAAACAAGGTTTGACTTTCAAACAAGCACATCTTGTAAGTTTCTGTTTCATTCTGTGCCTTGAACCCAAGTTTGGACAGTTAACTCTTGTTTCAGTGCCTTTTACAGGCTTCATCTGGACATAACCTTATTATGACCAAACTCAGTTGACAAACTTTTTTGTGTCATGTGAAAGATGTTAAATGTGTACAATTTTTACTTGACTGAATCACAACACTATTGGTCTTTAATTAACCCAAGTTTCAGGAATTTCTCTTTAATACTCTCCAAAGCAGAAATGTGGGTGTGAAGTCAGTTGGTACAAAAGTAGACATTTGAGAAAAATGCACTTAAAATTTCTTACACCATGGATTATTAACAAGCCAGGAACAAGGGGGAGAAGGGTGTTTGCAGGCTGCATATTGGGGAAGTGTAATGGTTGTTACATTTTGTAAAAGGTTATTGCAGTTGTACAAAATATTTACTTTTTATAGGCTAGAGATATGAATGATCCAGTGACAGTGATTCAGGCAGCACTTTTCCCACATACATTATCAAAGTTGTGCATGTCTTAACAGCTTTTCTTCAAAGTACTATTCATATTTGTTGAAACTGATCTACATTTATGGTCACCTTCTGACAGTAAACAACCATCATATTGGCAGCTGCTAAACCGAAAAATTTACACCACTGTGCACTTTCCTTGAATTCTACATTCATCTAGAGGTAAATTCAGCAAGATCATTTAAATGCTCTTTACAAGTATTCAAGGGCTTTAAATATTTTTTTTTTACAAAATTGTATATTTTTCCCTAAGTTCTCATTTTTCAGGCTATCAAGCCACCTTAAATACTGACAGCACTCACCTGATAGTGACAAATTGTTGATGATCTGAGCGAAATCTTTAAAACTCACCTAATCCAAATGCCCCACGGGAATGAAGAAAGCTGCTACCCACAGTGCTACTAGCATAAGAAACTTCAGGCCCCAAAACCTTTTAACATGTAAAACAAATTCAATATATGATAGTTAAAATGACATCTGACCAAACAACAACTTTGTATGTGCGACAGTGATCATAACTGAAAAATGGTCCTCTACCGATTGGGGACACCTAGATTTACTTGCAACAATTATATGAGTCACAAGTTATGGATGAATGAATGTAGATTTTAAATACAATGTCATATCTAGAGGAGCTAAAAAAGGTGGAGGGAGAGGGTTGAAAATGATGATGGGACAGTTTCTGGCTTGAAAAAGTGCTATTATTTTCTATTCAAAAGAAAGGGAGGGGGTAAATTTTCTATCATTGACTATTCAGGGGTTATATTTTTTAGCAAAAACTGAGGGAGAGCTAACATTTAAAATCTAAAATCTAATCATAGTCAAACACTGGCCATGACAGTTTCAAAAAATAGCAATAGAACTTTTGGGTGAAAAAAACCTAACATGCCAGTAACAAATTCAAAGAGCTATCAATGGTGGTTGATAAGTCTCTGCACAGGTTGGCTGCAGAATATCTATCAAGTTCTAAATTAGAGTGACGGCAAATTCAATGCTGGGGATAACCCTGTGATGGACTAGCATCCCATCCAGGGGGGAGAAGAAATACTCATAGTCGCTTCATGCTACAGAAACCGGGATAAGCTCTGGCCTGATGAGCAACTTGGCCCGAATGCAGACTTAACCTTTACCTACGGAGAGGTATACATGTAAGGGCATGGCATTCATGGAAAGCAGCTTTTTTATTTAATTATTTTCATCATAGTAGACATTAAAAAATGAATATATTATTTTGTAGTTATAAGCTGACTTTTTTTTAATGAGTGGAAATGACAATAATTACCAGTATGCATGTACATGTATGTATGTATACTCACCCATTATTCAGTCCTCCTCTGCAGTCCTTGCTGGAGCTGACCCCAAGGTTTAAGATCATAAACAAAAAGAAGAATGCTGCCATTCCAAAACATATCCTGTAAACTGCCAGGTGCCCAGCCAACAACTCACAACTGGCGGCCTTGCAGGCTTCATCAAAGAATGGAACCTAACAAAAGTATAATATTACAAATACAAAATGTATTGATAAACAATCTGACCTACATTATTTTCAAAGAGAGAGTACTATTATGCCAACTGAATGAACAACATTGCATTTGTACAAAAATTCCTGGAGATATATTCAAACGATCTAATTGTGACACTTCAGACAATGAACTTTATAAAACTGGTTGATAAGTGATGAAACACAGAACATTTCCTTGCAGGCTTTATATGGATGGAACTCACAGTGCAGAGGTTAAAACACAAACTGATTACCAGCACTTTAAAATAAAGGAAAGATGAAATGTTGAAGATGAAAAGTTTGAGAAATATCTCAACTCCAGGTTATATTCACCATAAATGTGAAGGGTCCTACAGAATGTATATGTTGTAATTCAATTTTACCTTTGGTGCAATTTATTTTTGAACCAGTAAAAAATTTTTGAATTAGTTCAAAATTTTTTGAACCAGTACAAAATTTTTGAACTGGTATCAAATGTTTCAACCTAGGTCAATTTGTTTTCTACCTACGTCAATTTGTTTCAACCTAGATCAATATTTGTTTTAACCAAGGTCAATTTTTTTCAACCTACAATCGTGGACAAAATTCCTTGGGACACTTGCGTAATTGCATTTAATTTTCTGTGTTATTAAAATGGAGTTTTAAAAAAAGCACTGTTTTCCATTTTAAAATGCGTTGCTTTCCACACCCCCCACCCCCCATACAATGTTGAAAAATCCAGAGAAATAGAGCGTGTACACTTGTCCCACATTGTAGGGGGAAGGGGGGGGGGGGGTGGCCGAGGGGCTGTACAAGTGTAGGTAAATTCGCGCCTGACTGTTTGTTTGGCT
Organism: Platygyra sinensis; assembly: GCA_019787425.1. Classification (NCBI taxonomy): domain Eukaryota; kingdom Metazoa; phylum Cnidaria; class Anthozoa; order Scleractinia; family Merulinidae; genus Platygyra; species Platygyra sinensis. The sequence continues at coordinate 35,236 of JAHPZR010009576.1, read as the reverse complement.
CGTGTGAAAAAGCGCCACAAATGTAAATTTGTCCCAAGACTTTTGTCCATGATTGTAGGTCAATTTATTGTAAGCCAGGTTAATTTGATATTACAGTGAGATTAATTTGTATATAGTTAGGAGAGAGGTACATGTACTGTAGTGTAATAATGGGTGGTATATTCTCTTTTGCAAGTAGTTTATTGAATATTTGGTGTATTATTTTATATGTAATTTAGGTCAGTCAGTGTCTGAATTTAAGTTAAGAAATAAAATGTCATTTTTCAGTGGTTTTCTACATTCTAAATGTTTTTTTTTCCTAGACTCTGTGAATAGATCGTTATACAATGACTGTTGCTGAGCTATTTCGTGGTTTATTAACACATTTTTGTTTTCTGTTTTAATTTCCTCCACGTGAGGTGTAAATCGGAATTTTCAGAACTTGCAGGGGGAAAACCCTAAGAGTTCTAAAATTAGCCGTAATAAGACATACTAATGCACTTTGTGGTTTAGCTTTCATCAGGAGTTCGGAGTTATAAGCACACCATCTATTGTACGACGAAGTTAGTCTGCCCTTACGTCTTTTTTTTTTGTATTTTGCATTGCTCGGAGTCGGACAGTGTGAGTAACCGTGATTTTTAAAGCGGCGGTTACAACCGCGCCGCGGTTCTTGTTTTTTAATATGTACTGATCCATCCTTTCAGGACATCAAATGCTGAGAGGGTAGCAACAAGGCCTGGTAATTGTGGTGCGTTTAAGCTTGTCATTGCTTAGTTCATTTGATACATGAGTAAGAAATCAATAATTTAAAATGAAATTTGATTTTAAAGATGTGGTACATGTAATGGGGAATAAAAACCTGTCTTAGTTGGTTTTCTTTCTCAAATAGCATTTCTATGTAAATAAATTCAGCTTTGTATCAATTACAATCAGGACAACTCGGATTAATATTAATCCGTGGATTATAATAGTAATAGATTATAATAGAATTATAATAATCCAGTAATAGATTAAGGCACAGCAAAAAATTGGAGAGGTGAGATTATTGTTGATAATATCATCCGGATTAATATTAATCTCTATTATAATCCAGACAAAATTCCCATGAATGTTCGGATGTAACAGATCTGTATGACAGACAGGGAATGACGGAATATAACACAGATCACATCAGTCACATGCCGATCACTTGCATATGTTAGAGCTGGTAGATAACACGATGTTCACCTAGAGGAAAATGAAAGGAGCCAGCGCCTCTGGGTCAGCAAAATCCGTGGCATGGGCATGTGCTTTTACAAAAAAGGGGACCTTAAGAAAGGGAATAACTACCAGCTGCATAGGAATAGCGACAATCCCAAAGACACGCTGTTTCAAGGTTCAGAGGCCAGTATATCACAATAGCAACTATGCATCTGAATTTGTCAAAAGATGCCGTTAGTAACATATATATATGTATACGTTATACTTAGATCCAAGTAAAACGGTCCACGAATGCATAACATAGTCTGTGATAAGGATACCTAAGATCTTAAATAATGTCAATCTTTGGAAGCTTTGGACTAAGATTAATCAAAGGTAGGGATAATGTTAGAGCTACATAGGATTAATATTTATCAGATTAATATTAATATTAATCAATTAGGATTAATATTAATCTTAGATTAATATTAATCCTAATTGATTAAGGCAAATCAATTAGGATTAATATTAATCTTAGATTAATATTAATCCTAATTGATTAAGGCACAGCTCAAAACCTCAGTTATAGATTATAATATCTATTACTGGATTATAATAATCATTAAGATTAATATTAATTCGATTAATATTAATCTGGGTTGTCCTGTACAATTTAGAACTAAAGATGATAGAAATTGTTGTCAAATTTCTTTAAATTATATCTTGCCTGCTAGTATCTAAACCTTCTGACAATACATATGGTGTAGGTATTAGTGATTGATATGTTTGGTGCCAGGCCTTTAGCCAGATGGGTGTCCAGACATCTGACCGGTGGACGACCACTTATTAAGGAAAATTATTTTAATTATTTTTCATATGTTGCCATATAAATTGTTTGTTTGAGCAGATGTATGGCACATTTTGGACACCCATTTTTCAAATCCTGGCTTGAAGCCTGTTTGGTACACATGCATACAACTAGTCCCCAACTGAAAGATGGACAGAACTTTTTTGAGAACCATGGTTTTTTATAACGTACTGTATTTTTTTAAGTTGCAAACTCATGACTGAATGTTTGGAAACGTACATCCCTTTAGAGGCTTAGCATTTCTCAGTAACACATGATGATTATCCTAATTCTCATCACCAGTGTAGCTGAAACTGATTCAGGGCAGGAAACAAATTTTGAAATCCACTTGCCCATTGGGCCAATAAATTAAGTAAGCAGTGGCTCCCATTAAATATTACTTGCCCAATAGGTGTGCAATGTTCATGCCTCATCAATATCAGGTACTGTCTATAACCAAGTGTGCTTGGATTTTAAATTAGTCCATGCTTTCAACTCATTGCTTGGCTTGGGGTCTTATTGTAAGTTGTGGAATTGTTTTTGATTGGAAATTATCACAAACAAGACTACTGAAGGTCAAATTTCACTTGCCTATCAGAACTCTAAACTTCCATTTTCACTTGCCCAAGAGCAAAATTTACTTGCCTTGGGTAATTGGGCCTGGGTTTTTTCCCTGCCTTGAGGGTAAAATGAAAATAGATTTTGGTCATAGTGCTTGGTACTGATTGTGGTTAATCAGCAATCTGATCTTCTTGTTCACAGTGCTGTTTTCCTTCATGTTCGTGTTTTACGCTTTGGCATTGACTGGATTTATCCTGTCCTATGTCTTCTTCACAGAGGTTAGTGAGAGGAATTTCTGGTTTAAGAAATAAAGAGGTTATTTTGCAGTCTTAAATGATAATCAATCTCAGTGAGAGACCCGGGACAAAATAAAAATACTGCATTTTGAGGGAGGCACTGTGGCCTCATGGTTAGACTGCGCTCTACTCCAGAGCGAGCAGTCCGGGTTCAAGTCCTGGTCGGCGACATTGTGTTGTGTTCTTGGAAAGACACATTACTCTCATGGTGCCTCTCAGTCGCTTCATGCTACAGAAACCAGGATAAGCTCCGGCCTGATGGGCCACTTGGCTTGAATGCAGACTTTACCTTTACCTACATTTGTACTTTTTACATTTTGATTATTCACAGTACGTGTACATGCGATTAAAAACTCTGCACGTCTTGCAGGAGGTGCATTGTACATACTTTAGTTATTCCAGAAGCAAACTAGATGTACAACTTATTCAGGGTACTTATTCAGGGTTAAATATTACACACTTTTCTTTGCAAATTTCAGCATTTTAGTCATTTGAAATAATTTATTTCATTTTGTTCCAAGACATATTTTAAAAAGCAAGCTAAGGGTACAAAATGACAAACAATTTGTAAGTGTTAACAAAATGCTCTGTAAGCTGCTGCATCATCAACTTTATTTAACCATGGAATCTACAGAGTAGCATAATTTAGTCATAATTGATTAACTTATGCTACTGCTCAACATATATAGTTAGACATTTCTATACAAAACCCTGTTATGAAGTGTCTATTCAACCTAATTTTATTTTTGTAGAGCAAGAGAAAATGAGTGAAAGAACACATCCCTGTTTTTCCTGTGCCCAATGATAATCTTTTTCAATCTATTTTTAGCTTCACACTGTCAAGTTATTTTTAGTCTTGGTCCCATGATCCTGCAGGCAATGGCCAACAGTCACCAGGTTGTGTCCATCTTAATAAGAAATTGAAAATTTTGTTTGTTAAAAGGAAAAAATAAGTTTGTTTTGAACTACTGCATTTTCATGAGCTGGGCAGGAAAATTATACATGGTTCTGCGAAAGCCGTAAAATAGAAGTCGTGTCATTCCCCTGCACGAATGATTTAACACCATAGCACCAAGATTGCTTTGAAGTGGTTTCTCAGAAAGTGCCAAACAGATTGAAAAAAAAAGCATCTCTTTCGAAAGGTATTCTAGGTGCCAGACAGCTAAAATATTTATTCCGAGCTTGTTAGAACTTTCACTCTAAAAATATAATTTTGGAAGTGCTGTGTAATATTTACCAGGTTTACATGACCACGTCAACAACGTCCACGTCTCCGGCATTACTGCCAAGTTTGGATCAAGTGCTGGGCAGGAAAATAATTTTCTATAATAAATGTTTAAACCTAAGTTTACTTTGAAAAGAAGGCTTGTCATTTCTCTGCATTACTGATTGTTATGAGGCACATGCTGTTGCTGCTGACAAGAATTGCATTTCCAATAAACACACTTGAAAGTCATTTTCTCGAAAAGAACTGAATGGATTAAATCGAACAATGTCTCTTTCGAAAGATTACTCAAGCAAAGGACAGCTAAACTACTTGTTTCCCATTTGTTGGAACTTTTGCTTCAAAATCCTGGTGCAAAATTTTTGCATAATATTTAATTTCAAAATTGCTGTGTTATATTTACTAGAGTTCAATGGATACCCATGACGAAAAAAGTGCTTCTCTGTAACTACCACAATGTTTGGATAAAGAGAGGTCTATTTGAAAAGCATTTTCAAAGTGCTGGGCAGGAAAATGATCTTCTATGCGTTTATCCTAAGTTTTCTTTGGGAATTAGTCTTGTCATTTCTCTGCATGAACTTTAGCTGCTGACAAGAATTGCATTCTAACTCACTCGAAAGTCATTTCTTGAAAAGTACTCAACAGCCTAAAGAGAAAAAGAATTTTTCTTCATCTGACCCTTACGAAATGTGCTTCGAAAATCCAGGAGCAAGTTTTTTGCATAATTGATCAACTGTTTAAGGTAAATCTCAATGTTATTGTGTCATTTAAATGACCAATCAGTGGTCTTTCGTAAAATACATGTAGCCTCGCAGTTTGACCACGCACAAAACTTAGATTGAAAAAGATTATCATTGGAAGAGGCCCATGTATGGGGGATGTGTTCTCTCAGATCATGGTCTCTTGTTGCAGAGCACATAATCTAGTAAGTTACCAGAACTGCAGTGGTTTTTTCCTTTATTATAGTTTATAATAATTTATTACTAACAATTATTTTTGACAGGCAAGTGGCTGTCATCTCAACAAGTTCCTCATCAGCTTCAACTTCATCATGTGTATTGTGCTGTCTGTGATTTCAATTCTCCCTAAGATTCAAGAAGGTATAATTTTATTCCTCAGTATTCATTTTTTAACAGTTTTCAAATAGTGGTTTACCTTGGAAACCCTTAAAATCAGCTGTAAATTTTGGGATGTGTTCATTTCACATCATTTTCTCTTGCTCTACAAAATAAAATTAGGTTGAATAGACACTTCATAACAGGGTTTTTGTATAGAAATGTCTAACTATATATGTTGAGCAGTAGCATAAGTTAATCAATTATGACTAAATTATGCTACTCTGTAGATTCCATGGTTAAATAAAGTTGATGATGCAGCAGCTTACAGAGCATTTTGTTTAACACTTACAAATTGTTTGTCATTTTGTACCCTTAGCTTGCTTTTTAAAATATGTCTTGGAACAAAATGAAATAAATTATTTCAAATGACTAAAATGCTGAAATTTGCAAAGAAAGTGTGTAATATTTAACCTGAATAAGTACCCTGATAAGTTGTACATCTAGTTTGCTTCTCTGGAATAACTAAAGTATGTACAATGCACCTCCTGCAAGACGTGCAGAGTTTTTAATCGCATGTACACGTACTGTGAATAATCAAAATGTAAAAAGTGACAAATGTAGGTAAAGTAAAGTCTGCATTCAAGCCAAGTGGCCCATCAGGCCGGAGCTTATCCTGGTTTTGTAGCATGAAGCGACTGAGAGGCACCATGAGGTAATGTGTCTTTCCCAAGAACACAACACAATGTCGCCGACCAGACTTGAACCCGGACTGCTCGCTCTGGAGTAGAGCGCAGTCTAACCATGAGGCCACAGTGGCCTCCCTCAAAATGCAGTTATTTTTATTTTGTCCCGGGTCTCTCACTGAGATTGATTATCATTTAAGACTGCAAAATAACCTCTTTATTTCTTAAACCAGAAATTCCTCTCACTAACCTCTGTGAAGAAGACATAGGACAGGATAAATCCAGTCAATGCCAAAGCGTAAAACCACGACATGAAGGAAAACAGCACTGTGAACAAGAAGATCAGATTGCTGATTAACACAATCAGTAACCAAGCACTATGACCAAAATCTATTTTCATTTTACCCTCAAGGCAGGAAAAAACCCAGGCCCAATTACCCAAGGCAAGTAAATTTTGCTCTTGGGCAAGTGAAAATGAGAAGTTTAGAGTTCTGATAGGCAAGTGAAATTTGACCTCAGTAGTCTTGTTTGTGATAATTTCCAATCAAAAACAATTCCACAATTACAATAGACCCCAAGCCAAGCAGTGAGTTGAAAGCATGGACTAATTTAAAATCCAAGCACACTTGGTTATAGACAGTACCTGATATTGATGAGCCGAACATTGCACACCTATTGGGCAAGTAATATTTAATGGGAGCCACTGCTTACTTAAATTTATTGGCCCAATGGGCAAGTGGATTTCAAAATTTGTTTCCTGCCCTGAATCAGTTTCAGCTACACGGTGATGAGAATTAGGATAATCATCATGTGTTACTGAGAAATGCTAAGCCTCTAAAGGGATGTACGTTTTCCAAACATTCAGTCATGAGTTGCAACTTAAAAAAATACAGTACGTTATAAAAAACCATGGTTCTCAAAAAAGTTCTGTCCATCTTTCAGTTGGGGACTAGTTGTATGCAGTGTACCAAACAGGCTTCATATCCGGAAAGCCAGGATTTGAAAAATGGGTGTCCAAAATGTGCCATAACATCTGCTCAAACAACAATTATATGGCAACATATGAAAAATAATTAAAAATAATTTCCTTAATAGTGGTCGTCCACCGGTCAGATGTCTGGACACCCATCTGGCTAAAGGCCTGGCACCAAACATATCAATCACTAATACCTACACCATATGTATTGTCAGAAGGTTTAGATACTAGCAGCAAGATATAATTTAAAGAAATTTGACAACCAATTTCTATCATCTTTAGTTCTAAATTGTCAGGACAACCAGATTAATATTAATCGAATTAATGATTAATCTTAATGATTATTATAATCCAGTAATAGATTATTATAATCTATAACTGAGGTTTTGAGCTGTGCCTTAATCAATTAGGATTAATATTAATCTAAGATTAATATTAATCCTAATTGATTAAGGCTTAATCAATTAGGATTAATATTAATCTAAGATTAATATTAATCCTAATTGATTAAGGCACAGCTCAAAACCTCAGTTATAGATTATAATAATCTATTACTGGATTATAATAATCATTAAGATTAATCATTAATTCGATTAATATTAATCTGGTTGTCCTGACAATTTAGAACTAAAGATGATAGAAATTGGTTGTCAAATTTCTTTAAATTATATCTTGCTGCTAGTATCTAAACCTTCTGACAATACATATGGTGTAGGTATTAGTGATTGATATGTTTGGTGCCAGGCCTTTAGCCAGATGGGTGTCCAGACATCTGACCGGTGGACGACCACTATTAAGGAAATTATTTTTAATTATTTTTCATATGTTGCCATATAATTGTTGTTTGAGCAGATGTTATGGCACATTTTGGACACCCATTTTTCAAATCCTGGCTTTCCGCGGAAGAGCCTGTTTGGTACACTGCATACAACTAGTCCCCAACTGAAAGATGGACAGAACTTTTTTGAGAACCATGGTTTTTTATAACGTACTGTATTTTTTTAAGTTGCAACTCATGACTGAATGTTTGGAAAACGTACATCCCTTTAGAGGCTTAGCATTTCTCAGTAACACATGATGATTATCCTAATTCTCATCACCGTGTAGCTGAAACTGATTCAGGGCAGGAAACAAATTTTGAAATCCACTTGCCCATTGGGCCAATAAATTTAAGTAAGCAGTGGCTCCCATTAAATATTACTTGCCCAATAGGTGTGCAATGTTCGGCTCATCAATATCAGGTACTGTCTATAACCAAGTGTGCTTGGATTTTAAATTAGTCCATGCTTTCAACTCACTGCTTGGCTTGGGGTCTATTGTAATTGTGGAATTGTTTTTGATTGGAAATTATCACAAACAAGACTACTGAGGTCAAATTTCACTTGCCTATCAGAACTCTAAACTTCTCATTTTCACTTGCCCAAGAGCAAAATTTACTTGCCTTGGGTAATTGGGCCTGGGTTTTTTCCTGCCTTGAGGGTAAAATGAAAATAGATTTTGGTCATAGTGCTTGGTTACTGATTGTGTTAATCAGCAATCTGATCTTCTTGTTCACAGTGCTGTTTTCCTTCATGTCGTGGTTTTACGCTTTGGCATTGACTGGATTTATCCTGTCCTATGTCTTCTTCACAGAGGTTAGTGAGAGGAATTTCTGGTTTAAGAAATAAAGAGGTTATTTTGCAGTCTTAAATGATAATCAATCTCAGTGAGAGACCCGGGACAAAATAAAAATAACTGCATTTTGAGGGAGGCCACTGTGGCCTCATGGTTAGACTGCGCTCTACTCCAGAGCGAGCAGTCCGGGTTCAAGTCTGGTCGGCGACATTGTGTTGTGTTCTTGGGAAAGACACATTACCTCATGGTGCCTCTCAGTCGCTTCATGCTACAAAACCAGGATAAGCTCCGGCCTGATGGGCCACTTGGCTTGAATGCAGACTTTACTTTACCTACATTTGTCACTTTTTACATTTTGATTATTCACAGTACGTGTACATGCGATTAAAAACTCTGCACGTCTTGCAGGAGGTGCATTGTACATACTTTAGTTATTCCAGAAGAGCAAACTAGATGTACAACTTATCAGGGTACTTATTCAGGTTAAATATTACACACTTTCTTTGCAAATTTCAGCATTTTAGTCATTTGAAATAATTTATTTCATTTTGTTCCAAGACATATTTTAAAAAGCAAGCTAAGGGTACAAAATGACAAACAATTTGTAAGTGTTAAACAAAATGCTCTGTAAGCTGCTGCATCATCAACTTTATTTAACCATGGAATCTACAGAGTAGCATAATTTAGTCATAATTGATTAACTTATGCTACTGCTCAACATATATAGTTAGACATTTCTATACAAAAACCCTGTTATGAAGTGTCTATTCAACCTAATTTTATTTTGTAGAGCAAGAGAAAATGATGTGAAATGAACACATCCCAAAATTTACAGCTGATTTTAAGGGTTTCCAAGGTAAACCACTATTTGAAAACTGTTAAAAAATGAATACTGAGGAATAAAATTATACCTTCTTGAATCTTAGGGAGAATTGAAATCACAGACAGCACAATACACATGATGAAGTTGAAGCTGATGAGGAACTTGTTGAGATGACAGCCACTTGCCTGTCAAAAATAATTGTTAGTAATAAATTATTATAAACTATAATAAAGGAAAAAACCACTGCAGTTCTGGTAACTTACTAGATTATGTGCTCTGCAACAAGAGACCATGATCTGAGAGAACACATCCCCCATACATGGGCCTCTTCCAATGATAATCTTTTTCAATCTAAGTTTTGTGCGTGGGTCAAACTGCGAGGCTACATGTATTTTACGAAAGACACTGATTGGTCATTTAAATGACACAATAACATTGAGATTTACCTTAAACAGTTGATCAATTATGCAAAAAACTTGCTCCTGGATTTTCGAAGCACATTTCGTAAGGGTCAGATGAAGAAAAATTCTTTTTCTCTTTAGGCTGTTGAGTACTTTTCAAGAAATGACTTTCGAGTGAGTTAGAATGCAATTCTTGTCAGCAGCTAAAGTTCATGCAGAGAAATGACAAGACTAATTCCCAAAGAAAACTTAGGATAAACGCATAGAAGATCATTTTCCTGCCCAGCACTTTGAAAATGCTTTTCAAATAGACCTCTCTTTATCCAAACATTGTGGTAGTTACAGAGAAGCACTTTTTTCGTCATGGGTATCCATTGAACTCTAGTAAATATAACACAGCAATTTTGAAATTAAATATTATGCAAAAATTTTGCACCAGGATTTTGAAGCAAAAGTTCCAACAAATGGGAAACAAGTAGTTTAGCTGTCCTTTGCTTGAGTAATCTTTCGAAAGAGACATTGTTCGATTTAATCCATTCAGTTCTTTTCGAGAAAATGACTTTCAAGTGTGTTTATTGGAAATGCAATTCTTGTCAGCAGCAACAGCATGTGCCTCATAACAATCAGTAATGCAGAGAAATGACAAGCCTTCTTTTCAAAGTAAACTTAGGTTTAAACATTTATTATAGAAAATTATTTTCCTGCCCAGCACTTGATCCAAACTTGGCAGTAATGCCGGAGACGTGGACGTTGTTGACGTGGTCATGTAAACCTGGTAAATATTACACAGCACTTCCAAAATTATATTTTTAGAGTGAAAGTTCTAACAAGCTCGGAATAAATATTTTAGCTGTCTGGCACCTAGAATACCTTTCGAAAGAGATGCTTTTTTTTTCAATCTGTTTGGCACTTTCTGAGAAACCACTTCAAAGCAATCTTGGTGCTATGGTGTTAAATCATTCGTGCAGGGGAATGACACGACTTCTATTTTACGGCTTTCGCAGAACCATGTATAATTTTCCTGCCCAGCTCATGAAAATGCAGTAGTTCAAAACAAACTTATTTTTTCCTTTTAACAAACAAAATTTTCAATTTCTTATTAAGATGGACACAACCTGGTGACTGTTGGCCATTGCCTGCAGGATCATGGGACCAAGACTAAAAATAACTTGACAGTGTGAAGCTAAAAATAGATTGAAAAAGATTATCATTGGGCACAGGAAAAACAGGGATGTGTTCTTTCACTCATTTTCTCTTGCTCTACAAAAATAAAATTAGGTTGAATAGACACTTCATAACAGGGTTTTGTATAGAAATGTCTAACTATATATGTTGAGCAGTAGCATAAGTTAATCAATTATGACTAAATTATGCTACTCTGTAGATTCCATGGTTAAATAAAGTTGATGATGCAGCAGCTTACAGAGCATTTTGTTAACACTTACAAATTGTTTGTCATTTTGTACCCTTAGCTTGCTTTTTAAAATATGTCTTGGAACAAAATGAAATAAATTATTTCAAATGACTAAAATGCTGAAATTTGCAAAGAAAAGTGTGTAATATTTAACCCTGAATAAGTACCCTGAATAAGTTGTACATCTAGTTTGCTTCTGGAATAACTAAAGTATGTACAATGCACCTCCTGCAAGACGTGCAGAGTTTTTAATCGCATGTACACGTACTGTGAATAATCAAAATGTAAAAAGTACAAATGTAGGTAAAGGTAAAGTCTGCATTCAAGCCAAGTGGCCCATCAGGCCGGAGCTTATCCTGGTTTCTGTAGCATGAAGCGACTGAGAGGCACCATGAGAGTAATGTGTCTTGTCCCAAAGAACACAACACAATGTCGCCGACCAGGACTTGAACCCGGACTGCTCGCTCTGGAGTAGAGCGCAGTCTAACCATGAGGCCACAGTGCCTCCCTCAAAATGCAGTATTTTTATTTTGTCCCGGGTCTCTCACTGAGATTGATTATCATTTAAGACTGCAAAATAACCTCTTTATTTCTTAAACCAGAAATTCCTCTCACTAACCTCTGTGAAGAAGACATAGGACAGGATAAATCCAGTCAATGCCAAAGCGTAAAACACGAACATGAAGGAAAACAGCACTGTGAACAAGAAGATCAGATTGCTGATTAACCACAATCAGTACCAAGCACTATGACCAAAATCTATTTTCATTTTACCCTCAAGGCAGGGAAAAAACCCAGGCCCAATTACCCAAGGCAAGTAAATTTTGCTCTTGGGCAAGTGAAAATGGAAGTTTAGAGTTCTGATAGGCAAGTGAAAATTGACCTTCAGTAGTCTTGTTTGTGATAATTTCCAATCAAAAACAATTCCACAACTTACAATAAGACCCCAAGCCAAGCAATGAGTTGAAAGCATGGACTAATTTAAAATCCAAGCACACTTGGTTATAGACAGTACCTGATATTGATGAGGCATGAACATTGCACACCTATTGGGCAAGTAATATTTAATGGGAGCCACTGCTTACTAAATTTATTGGCCCAATGGGCAAGTGGATTTCAAAATTTGTTTCCTGCCCTGAATCAGTTTCAGCTACACTGGTGATGAGAATTAGGATAATCATCATGTGTTACTGAGAAATGCTAAGCCTCTAAAGGGATGTACGTTTCCAAACATTCAGTCATGAGTTTGCAACTTAAAAAAATACAGTACGTTATAAAAAACCATGGTTCTCAAAAAAGTTCTGTCCATCTTTCAGTTGGGGACTAGTTGTATGCATGTGTACCAAACAGGCTTCAAGCCAGGATTTGAAAAATGGGTGTCCAAAATGTGCCATACATCTGCTCAAACAAACAATTTATATGGCAACATATGAAAAATAATTAAAATAATTTTCCTTAATAAGTGGTCGTCCACCGGTCAGATGTCTGGACACCCATCTGGCTAAAGGCCTGGCACCAAACATATCAATCACTAATACCTACACCATATGTATTGTCAGAAGGTTTAGATACTAGCAGGCAAGATATAATTTAAAGAAATTTGACAACAATTTCTATCATCTTTAGTTCTAAATTGTACAGGACAACCCAGATTAATATTAATCGAATTAATATTAATCTTAATGATTATTATAATCCAGTAATAGATTATTATAATCTATAACTGAGGTTTTGAGCTGTGCCTTAATCAATTAGGATTAATATTAATCTAAGATTAATATTAATCCTAATTGATTTGCCTTAATCAATTAGGATTAATATTAATCTAAGATTAATATTAATCCTAATTGATTAATATTAATATTAATCTGATAAATATTAATCCTATGTAGCTCTAACATTATCCCTACCTTTGATTAATCTTAGTCCAAAGCTTCCAAAGATTGACATTATTTAAGATCTTAGGTATCCTTATCACAGACTATGTTATGCATTCGTGGACCGTTTTACTTGGATCTAAGTATAACGTATACATATATATATTTACTAACGGCATCTTTTGACAAATTCAGATGCATAGTTGCTATTGTGATATACTGGCCTCTGAACCTTGAAACAGCGTGTCTTTGGGATTGTCGCTATTCCTATGCAGCTGGTAGTTATTCCCTTTCTTAAGGTCCCCTTTTTTGTAAAAGCACATGCCCATGCCACGGATTTGCTGACCCAGAGGCGCTGGCTCCTTTTCATTTTCCTCTAGGGTAACATCGTGTTATCTACCAGCTCTAACATATGCAAGTGATCGGCATGTGACTGATGTGATCTGTGTTATATTCCGTCATTCCCTTGTCTGTCATACAGATCTGTTACATCCGAACATTCATGGGAATTTTGTCTGGATTATAATAGAGATTAATATTAATCCGGATGATATTATCAACAATAATCTCACCTCTCCAATTTTTTGCTGTGCCTTAATCTATTACTGGATTATTATAATTCTATTATAATCTATTACTATTATAATCCACGGATTAATATTAATCCGAGTTGTCCTGATTGTAATTGATACAAAGCTGAATTTATTTACATAGAAATGCTATTTGAGAAAGAAAACCAACTAAGACAGGTTTTTATTCCCCATTACATGTACCACATCTTTAAAATCAAATTTCATTTTAAATTATTGATTTCTTACTCATGTATCAAATGAACTAAGCAATGACAAGCTTAAACGCACCACAATTACCAGGCCTTGTTGCTACCCTTCAGCATTTGATGTCCTGAAAGGATGGATCAGTACATATTAAAAACAAGAACCGCGGCGCGGTTGTAACCGCGCTTTAAAAATCACGGTTACTCACACTCACCGACTCCGAGCAATGCAAAATACAAAAAAAAAAAGACGCAAGGGAGACTAACTTCGTCGTACAATAGATGGTGTGCTTATAACTCCGAACTCTGATGAAAGCTAAACACAAAGTGCATTAGTATGTCTTATTACGGCTAATTTTAGAACTCTTAGGGTTTTCCCCCTGCAAGTTCTGAAAATTCCGATTTACACCTCACGTGGAGGAAATTAAAACAGAAAACAAAATGTGTTAATAAACCACGAAATAGCTCAGCAACAGTCATTGTATAACGATCTATTCACAGAGTCTAGGAAAAAAAAACATTTAGAATGTAGAAAACCACTGAAAAATGACATTTTATTTCTTAACTTAAATTCAGACACTGACTGACCTAAATTACATATAAAATAATACACCAAATATTCAATAAACTACTTGCAAAAGAGAATATACCACCCATTATTACACTACAGTACATGTACCTCTCTCCTAACTATATACAAATTAATCTCACTGTAATATCAAATTAACCTGGCTTACAATAAATTGACCTACAATCATGGACAAAAGTCTTGGGACAAATTTACATTTGTGGCGCTTTTTCACACGAGCCAAACAAACAGTCAGGCGCGAATTTACCTACACTTGTACAGCCCCTCGGCCACCCCCCCCCCCCCTTCCCCCTACAATGTGGGACAAGTGTACACGCTCTATTTCTCTGGATTTTCAACATTGTATGGGGGGTGGGGGGTGTGGAAAGCAACGCATTTTAAAATGGAAAACAGTGCTTTTTTTAAAACTCCATTTTAATAACACAGAAAATTAAATGCAATTACGCAAGTGTCCCAAGGAATTTTGTCCACGATTGTAGGTTGAAAAAAATTGACCTTGGTTAAAACAAATATTGATCTAGGTTGAAACAAATTGACGTAGGTAGAAAACAAATTGACCTAGGTTGAAACATTTGATACCAGTTCAAAAAATTTTGTACTGGTTCAAAAAATTTTGAACTAATTCAAAAATTTTTTACTGGTTCAAAAATAAATTGCACCAAAGGTAAAATTGAATTACAACATATACATTCTGTAGGGACCCTTCACATTTATGGTGAATATAACCTGGAGTTGAGATATTTCTCAAACTTTTCATCTTCAACATTTCATCTTTCCTTTATTTTAAAGTGCTGGTAATCAGTTTGTGTTTTAACCTCTGCACTGTGAGTTCCATCCATATAAAGCCTGCAAGGAAATGTTCTGTGTTTCATCACTTATCAACCAGTTTTATAAAGTTCATTGTCTGAAGTGTCACAATTAGATCGTTTGAATATATCTCCAGGAATTTTTGTACAAATGCAATGTTGTTCATTCAGTTGGCATAATAGTACTCTCTCTTTGAAAATAATGTAGGTCAGATTGTTTATCAATACATTTTGTATTTGTAATATTATACTTTTGTTAGGTTCCATTCTTTGATGAAGCCTGCAAGGCCGCCAGTTGTGAGTTGTTGGCTGGGCACCTGGCAGTTTACAGGATATGTTTTGGAATGGCAGCATTCTTCTTTTTGTTTATGATCTTAAACCTTGGGGTCAGCTCCAGCAAGGACTGCAGAGGAGGACTGAATAATGGGTGAGTATACATACATACATGTACATGCATACTGGTAATTATTGTCATTTCCACTCATTAAAAAAAAGTCAGCTTATAACTACAAAATAATATATTCATTTTTAATGTCTACTATGATGAAAATAATTAAATAAAAAAGCTGCTTTCCATGAATGCCATGCCCTTACATGTATACCTCTCCGTAGGTAAAGGTTAAGTCTGCATTCGGGCCAAGTTGCTCATCAGGCCAGAGCTTATCCCGGTTTCTGTAGCATGAAGCGACTATGAGTATTTCTTCTCCCCCCTGGATGGGATGCTAGTCCATCACAGGGTTATCCCCAGCATTGAATTTGCCGTCACTCTAATTTAGAACTTGATAGATATTCTGCAGCCAACCTGTGCAGAGACTTATCAACCACCATTGATAGCTCTTTGAATTTGTTACTGGCATGTTAGGTTTTTTTCACCCAAAAGTTCTATTGCTATTTTTTGAAACTGTCATGGCCAGTGTTTGACTATGATTAGATTTTAGATTTTAAATGTTAGCTCTCCCTCAGTTTTTGCTAAAAAATATAACCCCTGAATAGTCAATGATAGAAAATTTACCCCTCCCCTTTCTTTTGAATAGAAAATAATAGCACTTTTTCAAGCCAGAAACTGTCCATCATCATTTTCAACCCTCTCCCTCCACCTTTTTTAGCTCCTCTAGATATGACATTGTATTTAAAATCTACATTCATTCATCCATAACTTGTGACTCATATAATTGTTGCAAGTAAATCTAGGTGTCCCCAATCGGTAGAGGACCATTTTTCAGTTATGATCACTGTCGCACATACAAAGTTGTTGTTTGGTCAGATGTCATTTTAACTATCATATATTGAATTTGTTTTACATGTTAAAAGGTTTTGGGGCCTGAAGTTTCTTATGCTAGTAGCACTGTGGGTAGCAGCTTTCTTCATTCCCGTGGGGCATTTGGATTAGGTGAGTTTTAAAGATTTCGCTCAGATCATCAAACAATTTGTCACTATCAGGTGAGTGCTGTCAGTATTTAAGGTGGCTTGATAGCCTGAAAAATGAGAACTTAGGGAAAAATATACAATTTTGTAAAAAAAAAATATTTAAAGCCCTTGAATACTTGTAAAGAGCATTTAAATGATCTTGCTGAATTTACCTCTAGATGAATGTAGAATTCAAGGAAAGTGCACAGTGGTGTAAATTTTTCGGTTTAGCAGCTGCCAATATGATGGTTGTTTACTGTCAGAAGGTGACCATAAATGTAGATCAGTTTCAACAAATATGAATAGTACTTTGAAGAAAAGCTGTTAAGACATGCACAACTTTGATAATGTATGTGGGAAAAGTGCTGCCTGAATCACTGTCACTGGATCATTCATATCTCTAGCCTATAAAAAGTAAATATTTTGTACAACTGCAATAACCTTTTACAAAATGTAACAACCATTACACTTCCCCAATATGCAGCCTGCAAACACCCTTCTCCCCCTTGTTCCTGGCTTGTTAATAATCCATGGTGTAAGAAATTTTAAGTGCATTTTTCTCAAATGTCTACTTTTGTACCAACTGACTTCACACCCACATTTCTGCTTTGGAGAGTATTAAAGAGAAATTCCTGAAACTTGGGTTAATTAAAGACCAATAGTGTTGTGATTCAGTCAAGTAAAATTGTAACATTTAACATCTTTCACATGACACAAAAAAGTTTGTCAACTGAGTTTGGTCATAATAAGGTTATGTCCAGATGAAGCCTGTAAAAGGCACTGAAAACAAGAGTTAACTGTCCAAACTTGGGTCAAGGCACAGAATGAAACAGAAACTTACAAGATGTGCTTGTTTGAAAGTCAAACCTTGTTTTGAAAAAGAGCAGGAATTGTTGCAGCAATGCTATCAATGCTTTAAATTAAAACCTCAAAAGGGTGTGACTGGTTGCCATAGCAACCATTTTGACTAAAACCTAAAATTTATTTTCTCTGCATGAGTGCAATAGCACACAATTCTCTTTCTTCACTGTATTTAAACAAACTTTTTTCCCCTGTTTTCACCTATCGAGCCACGTTAATCAATAGCAAGCACAATTTTTGTCTTTTGTGAGCTGGAGATATTTAGTGATCAGTAACTTTTTCCTCTAACATTATTTTTTTGGTTAACTTCATATTGGTGAAGCTGTCATCTCAAACACTCTGCATTTGTTCTACTAACAGTTTTTATTTCTGTCTGTTTATTTTGCAGTTATGCTCTACATTGGATTCATTGGTGCCTTCCTGTTCATTCTGATTCAGTTAATCTTGCTGATTGACTTTGCACACACTTGGAATGAGATTTGGTATGGTGTTGTACTGTTTGTCACTTAGTTAATTTATTACCAGTACACTGTACAATGTAATTAATATGTTTTAATTTGTGCCTAGTGCTCGTGGAGCTCAGGCACCATGTTATCCTTCGGTGGGGTGAAATATGCCATTGGAGTGTCTCTACTCCTTAACGTTTTCTATGGCGAAACGTGTCAATATGTCATGAAGTGTGTCTCCCACTTCACTTTTTGTGCCTGGTGCCTCGTAGAGGGCCTAGTGCTTCATAGAGCTCAAGGCACCAAAAAGTGAAGTGGAGGACACATTCATGACATATTACACGTCGCCATAAAAAACGTTAAGGAGAGAGAACACTCCATGGCATATTACACGAAGGATAACATGCGTGCCGTGAGCTCCACGAGCACTAGGCACAAATTAAAACATATCTAAGTACATTGTACAGTGTACTGGTTAATAGAATTAACTAAGTGACACAACAGTACAACACCATACAACCATCACACTTGGAAGTGAGATGGTTGTATGGTGTTGTACTGTTGTGTCACTTAGTTAATTCTATTAACCAGTACACTGTACAATGTACTTAGATATGTTTTAATTTGTGCCTAGTGCTCGTGGAGCTCACGGCACGCATGTTATCCTTCGTGTAATATGCCATGGAGTGTTCTCTCTCCTTAACGTTTTTTATGGCGACGTGTAATATGTCATGAATGTGTCCTCCACTTCACTTTTTGGTGCCTTGAGCTCTATGAAGCACTAGGCCCTCTACGAGGCACCAGGCACAAAAAGTGAAGTGGGAGACACACTTCATGACATATTGACACGTTTCGCCATAGAAAACGTTAAGGAGAGAAGACACTCCAATGGCATATTTCACCCCACCGAAGGATAACATGGTGGCCTGAGCTCCACGGAGCACTAGGTCACAAATTAAAAACATATTAATTACATTGTACAGTGTACTGGTAATAAATTAACTAAGTGACAGAAAACAACCAAACCAGTTTACAACACCATACCAAATCTCCATTCCAAGTGTGTGCAAAGTCCAATCAGCCAGGATTAAACTGAATCAGAATGAACAGGAAGGCACCAATTGAATCCAATGTAGAGCATAACTGCCAAATAAACCAGACAGAAATAAAAACTGTTAGTAGAACAAATGCAGAGTGTTTGAGATGACAGCTTCACCAATATGAAGTTAACCAAAAAAAATAATGTTAGAGGAAAAAGTTACTGATCACTAAATATCTCCCAGCCTCACAAAAGACAAACATTGTGCTTGCTATTGATTAACTGTGGCTCGATCGGTGAAAACAGGGGAAAAAAGTTTGTTTAAATACAGTGAAGAAAGAGAATTGTGTGCTATTGCACTCATGCAGAGAAAATAAATTTTAGGTTTTAGTCAAAATGGTTGCTATGGCGAACCAGTCACACCCTTTTGAGGTTTTAATTTAAAGCATTGATAGCATTGCTGCAACAATTCCTGCTCTTTTTCAAAACAAGGTTTGACTTTCAAACAAGCACATCTTGTAAGTTTCTGTTCATTCTGTGCCTTGACCAAGTTTGGACAGTTAACTCTTGTTTTCAGTGCCTTTTACAGGCTTCATCTGGACATAACCTTATTATGACCAAACTCAGTTGACAAACTTTTTTGTGTCATGTGAAAGATGTTAAATGTGTACAATTTTACTTGACTGAATCACAACACTATGGTCTTTAATTAACCCAAGTTTCAGGAATTTCTCTTTAATACTCTCCAAAGCAGAAATGTGGGTGTGAAGTCAGTTGGTACAAAAGTAGACATTTGAGAAAAATGCACTTAAAATTTCTTACACCATGGATTATTAACAAGCCAGGAACAAGGGGAGAAGGGTGTTTGCAGGCTGCATATTGGGGAAGTGTAATGGTTGTTACATTTTGTAAAAGGTTTATTGCAGTTGTACAAAATATTTACTTTTTATAGGCTAGAGATATGAATGATCCAGTGACAGTGATTCAGGCAGCACTTTTCCCACATACATTATCAAGTTGTGCATGTCCTTAACAGCTTTTCTTCAAAGTACTATTCATATTTGTTGAAACTGATCTACATTTATGGTCACCTTCTGACAGTAAACAACCATCATATTGGCAGCTGCTAAACCGAAAAATTTACACCACTGTGCACTTTCCTTGAATTCTACATTCATCTAGAGGTAAATTCAGCAAGATCATTTAAATGCTCTTTACAAGTATTCAAGGGCTTTAATATTTTTTTTTTACAAAATTGTATATTTTTCCCTAAGTTCTCATTTTTCAGGCTATCAAGCCACCTTAAATACTGACAGCACTCACCTGATAGTGACAAATTGTTTGATGATCTGAGCGAAATCTTTAAAACTCACCTAATCCAAATGCCCCACGGGAATGAAGAAAGCTGCTACCCACAGTGCTACTAGGCATAAGAAACTTCAGGCCCCAAAACCTTTTAACATGTAAAACAAATTCAATATATGATAGTTAAAATGACATCTGACCAAACAACAACTTTGTATGTGCGACAGTGATCATAACTGAAAAATGGTCCTCTACCGATTGGGGACAACCTAGATTTACTTGCAACAATTATATGAGTCACAAGTTATGGATGAATGAATGTAGATTTTAAATACAATGTCATATCTAGAGGAGCTAAAAAAGGTGGAGGGAGAGGGTTGAAAATGATGATGGACAGTTTCTGGCTTGAAAAAGTGCTATTATTTTCTATTCAAACAGAAAGGGGAGGGGGTAAATTTTCTATCATTGACTATTCAGGGTTATATTTTTTAGCAAAAACTGAGGGAGAGCTAACATTTAAAATCTAAAATCTAATCATAGTCAAACACTGGCCATGACAGTTTCAAAAAATAGCAATAGAACTTTTGGGTGAAAAAAACCTAACATGCCAGTAACAAATTCAAAGAGCTATCAATGGTGGTTGATAAGTCTCTGCACAGGTTGGCTGCAGAATATCTATCAAGTTCTAAATTAGAGTGACGGCAAATTCAATGCTGGGGATAACCCTGTGATGGACTAGCATCCCATCCAGGGGGGAGAAGAAATACTCATAGTCGCTTCATGCTACAGAAACCGGGATAAGCTCTGGCCTGATGAGCAACTTGGCCCGAATGCAGACTTAACCTTTACCTACGGAGAGGTATACATGTAAGGGCATGGCATTCATGGAAAGCAGCTTTTTTATTTAATTATTTTCATCATAGTAGACATTAAAAAATGAATATATTATTTTGTAGTTATAAGCTGACTTTTTTTTAATGAGTGGAAATGACAATAATTACCAGTATGCATGTACATGTATGTATGTATACTCACCCATTATTCAGTCCTCCTCTGCAGTCCTTGCTGGAGCTGACCCCAAGGTTTAAGATCATAAACAAAAAGAAGAATGCTGCCATTCCAAAACATATCCTGTAAACTGCCAGGTGCCCAGCCAACAACTCACAACTGGCGGCCTTGCAGGCTTCATCAAAGAATGGAACCTAACAAAAGTATAATATTACAAATACAAAATGTATTGATAAACAATCTGACCTACATTATTTTCAAAGAGAGAGTACTATTATGCCAACTGAATGAACAACATTGCATTTGTACAAAAATTCCTGGAGATATATTCAAACGATCTAATTGTGACACTTCAGACAATGAACTTTATAAAACTGGTTGATAAGTGATGAAACACAGAACATTTCCTTGCAGGCTTTATATGGATGGAACTCACAGTGCAGAGGTTAAAACACAAACTGATTACCAGCACTTTAAAATAAAGGAAAGATGAAATGTTGAAGATGAAAAGTTTGAGAAATATCTCAACTCCAGGTTATATTCACCATAAATGTGAAGGGTCCCTACAGAATGTATATGTTGTAATTCAATTTTACCTTTGGTGCAATTTATTTTTGAACCAGTAAAAAATTTTTGAATTAGTTCAAAATTTTTTGAACCAGTACAAAATTTTTTGAACTGGTATCAAATGTTTCAACCTAGGTCAATTTGTTTTCTACCTACGTCAATTTGTTTCAACCTAGATCAATATTTGTTTTAACCAAGGTCAATTTTTTTCAACCTACAATCGTGGACAAAATTCCTTGGGACACTTGCGTAATTGCATTTAATTTTCTGTGTTATTAAAATGGAGTTTTAAAAAAAGCACTGTTTTCCATTTTAAAATGCGTTGCTTTCCACACCCCCCACCCCCCATACAATGTTGAAAATCCAGAGAAATAGAGCGTGTACACTTGTCCCACATTGTAGGGGGAAGGGGGGGGGGGGGTGGCCGAGGGGCTGTACAAGTGTAGGTAAATTCGCGCCTGACTGTTTGTTTGGCTCGTGTGAAAAAGCGCCACAAATGTAAATTTGTCCCAAGACTTTTGTCCATGATTGTAGGTCAATTTATTGTAAGCCAGGTTAATTTGATATTACAGTGAGATTAATTTGTATATAGTTAGGAGAGAGGTACATGTACTGTAGTGTAATAATGGGTGGTATATTCTCTTTTGCAAGTAGTTTATTGAATATTTGGTGTATTATTTTATATGTAATTTAGGTCAGTCAGTGTCTGAATTTAAGTTAAGAAATAAATGTCATTTTTCAGTGGTTTTTCTACATTCTAAATGTTTTTTTTCTAGACTCTGTGAATAGATCGTTATACAATGACTGTTGCTGAGCTATTTCGTGGTTTATTAACACATTTTGTTTTCTGTTTTAATTTCCTCCACGTGAGGTGTAATCGGAATTTTCAGTGTTTTATCTCAGAATGACGCGTGCGGTATTTGAAGGGACAAATATGGTTAACGCTAAAAGCAGCAACGGGCATTATAGATCATGGTGTAAAGGACAAGAATTTCTGTCAAACAGCGAACAAAAGCCCTGGCCCAGTTGTTCGAAAGGTGGATAACGCTATCCACTGGATAATCACTATCTAGTGGATAGCGTGGTTTGTTTTGTTAACACTTATCCGTTGGATAACGATTTATCCGGTGTATAGCGCTATCCGGCCTTCGAAACAACTGGGGCCTGGTTTTTAAGAAAAACAGAAGGTCTTCACCCCTAGAAATCGCGCGGAAATATCAAATCTCGAAGTCAACTGTAGCATGAATATGTGATGCATGCAGGCAGTGAGCGTGCATCGTTAACACTACTTTTTCACTCAAAAGGTACTGAACCAAGCATTTGAAAGTTGTTTCCAGCCGTTGGGAGTCATTTCCCTTTATTTGTTTACGAAATGACATTGTGTGACATTTTTTGATGTCATGCACAATGAGTTGGTCCCTTTTTATTTGCATAACTCAACGGTTCTCAGCCACGGTACTCACTTTAAAACCTTAAAATCTGCCTATTAACTATTTCCAAAAGCTCACATTTAAGACGTGTTGCAGTCAACTGTATTTGGCAATCGATCTTCCACACCTTTATTGCTGGGAAAACTTAATTTTGAGCTCTGCAAACACGGTTCTCATTTTTAATTGTTAAGAATTGTTTTAAAGTTAACTCTTCTACACTGGATTAAGTGAGAACCGTTGCATTCACTGCCAGCGTGCTGTGACATGACTTCTGTGAACTTATTTTCAACAAGGACCATAACTGTCGTGTTGAAAATATATTTTGGCTGGCATTCTTAGTCGATACTTTTAACACTGTCTTTCTTCGCCGCTGAGTACTGCGTGATGACCAGTGAACGCTGACGTCACTACCCAAAGAGTATAGCGCCTCACTATATTTGTACTCACTGGAACAAGCTGTAATAACTGTTAAGGTGATCACTAAGATTGGCTTAAATACTAGATTTGTCGTTTAAATATTGAAGTATCTGAGGAACTGTACATTAATGTTAACAGTTTGTTACGTATCCAAATTAATTAAGCGACTCCATTGCCACTGCCATCACATACAAATTAAAGTTTCTATATTATGTGAGATCAACACCTTTCCCGGCGGGTCCAAAACCATTAAAAAAATACGGAAAAGCCGGGTAAAAGCTCTAAGAAATGCCTTTCTTAAGTCAGATATTCACACTCTCGGATCCTAAATGCATTTAGGGCCAAAAAACATTGTAATTGTGCATTTTTCCATGAGACATAAAAATCAGACAATCGTGGACAAAATTCCTTGGGACACTTTTTATCTATTACTGTCAATACAAGGTGGAATCAATACAACCTGTCATGTTTGCTTTTGGGACTGAGAAGGACCGGGTCCAACAAACATGTCTAATTTGAATAATTTAAGGAAATGTATTTACTACTACTGTGTATATGTCTGATTTGAATAATTTAAGGAAACGTATTACTTGACTGTGTATATGTAATTAAAAAAATAGGGTAACTTGCATCCAGGTCTTTATGGCTCAGTGGTAATTCATCAGGACATGAATCCAACATGACTTCTGTGAACTTATTTTCAACAAGGACCATAACTGTCGTGTTGAAAATATATTTTGGCTGGCATTCTTAGTCGATACTTTTAACACTGTCTTTCTTCGCCGCTGAGTACTGCGTGATGACCAGTGAACGCTGACGTCACTACCCAAAGAGTATAGCGCCTCACTATATTTGTACTCACTGGAACAAGCTGTAATAACTGTTAAGGTGATCACTAAGATTGGCTTAAATACCAGATTTGTCGTTTAAATATTGAAGTATCTGAGGAACTGTACATTAATGTTAACAGTTTGTTACGTATCCAAATTAATTAAGCGACTCCATTGCCACTGCCATCACATACAAATTAAAGTTTCTATATTATGTGAGATCAACACCTTTCCCGGCGGGTCCAAAACCATTAAAAAAATACGGAAAAGCCGGGTAAAAGCTCTAAGAAATGCCTTTCTTAAGTCAGATATTCACACTCTCGGGTCCTAAATGCATTTAGGGCCAAAAAACATTGCAATTGTGCATTTTTCCATGAGACATAAAATCAGACAATCGTGGACAAAATTCCTTGGGACACTTTTTATCTATTACTGTCAATACAAGGTGGAATCAATACAACCTGTCATGTTTGCTTTTGGGACTGAGAAGGACCGGGTCCAACAAACATGTCTAATTTGAATAATTTAAGGAAATGTATTTACTACTACTGTGTATATGTCTGATTTGAATAATTTAAGGAAACGTATTACTTGTGTATATGTAATTAAAAAAATAGGGTAACTTGCATCCAGGTCTTTATGGCTCAGTGGTAATTCATCAGGACATGAATCCAAAGGAAAACCAAAGGTCTGTGGTTCAAGGCTCACATTGAGATAAAAGGATAGGGGCTGGCATGTTGGGAGAGCAGGGAGGGAATAGTAAGTGAGGTAAGTAGAGTGTAGATGAAGAGAAGAAAGAAGATAAAGAGAAGATCAAAGATGCCAAAAATATTTTTTTTTGTTTGACGCAAAAACAAAACCAAAAAAAATCGAACCAATTCAAAATATTTGGTACTGGCTCAAAATATTTAGTACTGGTTCACAAAATCTTTTACTGGTTGAAAAATTTTGTACTGCTTCAGAAAAAATTTTACCAAAGGTTAAAATTGAACTACAACATATAATGTATATACCTTTTCCACCATGGCATCTTGTATCCCTGATGATAACATCACGCAAGAGATAATCGTGCCCAGCAGAAGAAACACTGTATAGACAATCCTGGTAGACGTGGAACTGCGACATGATGGACAGCATGCACAGCAACAGCTAGCGGCTGCCGGGCAGCAGCAACAGGCAAACTAAATAAAAACATAAAATTAATAATATCAGGTCAGCAGTCTGGAAATAGTGGTCTTATTCTCCTTCTGCAAGTTTATAGACTTTGGAAAGAAGGACAAGAATCACAGACCAACATTCCTCAATGAGAACTAGATTAAACAACTTAGGCAGTTCAACAGACAGTCAACTGGGCATGAGTTCCAGTCAGTGTAATTCCCATTCTCTGGAATTAATTTAGTGCTCAAATGCTCAGTCTTAGGGTCAATTTAATTATTTTCTACTATTAGTTATTAGTAGTTAAAGCTGACAAATTTTTAACCATGTTTTTTTAAAATAAAGATCACCTGTCAAACTGCATGATCAAATGCCCCAAGCCCCAGCATATACATGGCAAAAAGGAGTGGAAAAGAAAAAAAATCACTCTCGAATGATGACCTTGTTCAGTTTCCACTGTGCCTACTCTTTTATATATCAAAAAACTATAGACTACCCTGCTAGCAGAGGTCTCTTCGACTGATCTAGGAAGATCGAAGAGACCTCTGCTCACAGGGTAACTATGGACTGAAATGACTAAATTTTCACAAGTGAGACTTTCTATCTTCAGACAGTGAACAAACCTTTTGAAGGCATTGTTTTTGATCCAAAATGTACACAAAGAATGGTGTTTCCTCTTGACATCCTCTGCAATGCTTCACCATAATCTCAAGGCAATTTGTTCTAATTCCCCTAACCCCTCCCATAAAAGCATCAAATTCCCACCCCAGCCAGTATCAGCCAATCACGTCAAGTAATGCCCGGGGGATGTTGATGTTTTTATTTGATCAATGATCAATACATTATACATTTCCATTACCAATATGCTCCTAAGTGGTGAAATGATTGTCCTTTGAGTGTGAAATACTATCTTCTAAGCGTTCTTCAAATCGGTCATTTGTATTCTTCGATGACATCGAGACACGTACATGTAAGGCATATTGCTAGCGCTTACCACATAATAATAGTGTGCTTCTTGCTGCAGGTGCTAACAGACTTTGAACGTTTACAGAGGCCTTTGCATGGTTATTTCAACTCATTTAAAAGAATTTAAAGCTTCAAAATAGGCTCAATACAGATAACACAGCTGCTGTATCCACAAAAAGACATTCTGAAATGCATTTTACCGAACATTCGCAGCTTCGAAGTCATTGATGAAGACTCATGGGTTAGCTTATAAATAGGATAGTTGTCCTTACCGAAGCAAGTGTACAGACAATCGAACCCATTTTCTGTGAAACACAGCCTCCGTTGTTACTGAAGTGAAGAAAACAGTTCAGAGGCACATAGTTTATGACAGCAAATCAAGCTCAACA
This sequence comes from Platygyra sinensis, assembly GCA_019787425.1. Lineage (NCBI taxonomy): Eukaryota > Metazoa > Cnidaria > Anthozoa > Scleractinia > Merulinidae > Platygyra > Platygyra sinensis. The sequence goes on along the minus strand of JAHPZR010009576.1, from coordinate 8,313 downwards.
CAACTTTTCCGTATTTAGAATGACTCGGCACTCCGATCATTACCGATTACAATTCGACTGTTAGCCGAAGACACTGCTCGGAAAAACGTGACATTTCGAGGGCTAGGGAGGGGAAGGTTAAGGTGGCTGAACACAGTTTTGGCGCGCGCTCTTGCTAACGTGATTCAGCGCGCGCACAAGTATTGCATAAAAACAAACATGGCATAAATAGAGCGATCATTTTATTTGCTCAATGTTTGCGCTATCTGTACTATTTTTTTCTTCACAAATGAACACAATGTATTGCATTGAAGGTTTTACTCTTTTATTACAAAGGTATATTAGAAAAGTAACGATGCAAAGAACTCAGCTCTGCTATTTCTTTGTTGCTAAAAGAACCCAGTTAAATGCAGCGCATGCGTAGTAAGTCGAAAAAAAGTGCGATTGAGTGAAAAATTGACTTCTCGGAAGCGCTTATTTCTCGAGAACCACTCATTAGAATTTCACGAAATTTGGCACGAAAATACTTTAGGAAATAAGTAACTGGAGGATTGAAAAAAAATTGAACTTTAACAAAGGAAATTCAAGATATGCCAATGAACCTTTAAAGAGGGATAATTAAAGATCTGTTTGTTAAATTATTATCAAAATAGCGTTAACTTGCGAGTATCGTTACAAGCATGCAAATTATAAAGAAAATCTAATGACTAGATTTTCTGCAAATAAACAAAACCGATTTTAAACACCTGTTTATATTTGATCATGTTGCCATGGCAACGGTACATACGTCAGCTTAATTATCAAAAAGTTGAAGTTTGTGTTGTTAACTTGCTTGCTGCCATTTTTGGTGACCAAAGGATCAAGGGTTTTAGAGAAAAATGTAATTGAAACAGAGGTATCAAAAACTGTGTTCAGCCACCTTAACCAGTAAGTGTTTTCTTCTGAGGTAAATATTCGTAGTAATAGCCGAATAAAACAAGGCTTTTGTGAGGTTCTTGGTGGAGCACCAACCTTAACACGCGGCAACAAAGTTCTGACGTTAATGCCGTGTTGTAACGTAGTACTGCGTGACAGAGCGTCAGAGATGGCCAAAACTGAGTGTAACTCAAGCAACTTTAAACTGAACACAAGTAACTACGATTTTCTAGCGTTCTCTCTCGCAATCACTCCAAAGAATTTTCCTGGTCTCCTTCGCATATATACCGTTTGAGGCATCACGAAAAGCTCGGGATGGAGCGTTGCGCAATTGCGTGATGATAGCAAGTGACGGCTGGGAAAGACATTACAGGACGACAAGCTCCACGAATAACGAGAAGTATTTATTTTGAAAAATGCTCGAAATTTTTACCCAGAGAAACGGAAGAAAAGGAAATGCTAATCTCGAATATATATATTTTTTGAAAAAGAATGGGCCCTTTGCAGTTTACGATCACATGGTACAAAAACCGCCATGCTGGAGAGCAAACCGCCCACTGGGACCTCCAAAACAAAAGAATATTTAGTTAAGTTGCTTTGTTTTGGAGGTCCCAGTGGGCAGTTTGCTCTCCAGCATGGCGGTTTTTGTACCATGTGATCGTAAACTGCAAAGGGCCCATTATTAATATTTCCGTCATCATTTCCCTCGCTTCCGAGCTCAGTAAGTCCCAGGATCCAGTCGGTTCGAAGATCGCATTAGGACTGGGATTGAAACAATCAATTTCAAGATGGCGGACAGTGAGGCGCTCGATTGTAGCGGCTCTCCAAATGAAACAGACGACGTTGAAAATAGGTCGGTGATCGAGTGCCGTGTTTTGTTTTTCTAAATATTCTTGCTAGTGCGTAAAATTTTCAGTTTCTTCTCGGCTGATTCACGTTGCATTGTTTTGGATTTTACAATAAGCGTAATTTTTTGCACGCTCATACAAATTTGCAGCGATGAGTTGTCAGCTCTCACGAGTGAAGTTGTCAGTGGCGTAGAATCCATTACCAAAACGCTTTCAAAGTTGGGTGAGTAGTCACTTAAGCTTAAATTGCTTGAAGGTAAAAACCCTGCGGGGACAATTTAACTTTAACAAATTGACAAGTCGCATGCACTAAGCTTATAATTATGGTACATTGTTGTGTGTGCGTATTGCCAAGCACATGTCACGGTCGGAGAGAAGAACTGTCAAATAGTACCACGAAGGAATAAGAGTTAAGGAAATATTCATTAATTAGTAAGGAAAATCACTATTTTAAACTTAGACTGAAAACGTGATGTTTCACATTCAGCCTCATGTTGCTGAGGCACCATGCACCTACAACAAAGACTGATGATGATGATGATGATACATACATACATACTTTATTTATTTATACACGGTAAAATCTTCAGTTAGAATGATGATCACGATTATGATGATGATGATTTAATTCATGGATAGATGCGTCTTATCTCTAAAGATTTGACTTAACTCTTATTTTGAGAGACAAAACATTCATCTTAAAAGAGACTAGCTAGAACTGTTTGAATGATGACCTGTAATTACAATATGTTTTCCTAGGAGCTAATGAGCCTCAGTATAACTGGGTGGACATTACAGATAACTTTACAGCAGCTGCATCTGGTAAGACAAAATTCATGACTTCAGGAAACATAACTTTGCAATTGTTGCAGAATTAAGCATCGTTACATGTACTCCTTACGCTTTCAAGTCGGCGTGAAAATACAAGTATATGTGTAGACAATGAAAAAGATGGCAATTCACATTCATGGGACAGACTCTGAAACTGTAACAAAAGATCTTACTAAAGTTGACCAAGTGTAAATACTACTAGGAAAAGCTACATGTAGAATCAGCAGCAATATATTTATATAAGAGACAAGAACACAAAAGTTGACTGGTGTACATATTTCTAAACTAGCGAAAGCCATAATATTAGTTGGTTTTGTAAGCTGACAACTGTTCCATTTCAGATCTTTTTTAAGTTGAAATGCCTTATGAATTAAACTTTTTCCTCTTTCAGAGCTGAAACTTGGTGAGCTTGTACATGACAACATGTAAGTAATTTACAGTGCAGCATGTGAACCTTGTGTCCCTACTTTCTAAACAATGACTGTTCCATCGGTCAAATGGCCACACTTAATGCCAATATGGAGAAAACCGTATTATGAGTGATTTAATTCGATCTAAGTTACAACAACAAATGGTGTTGGCACGCGACCTTACAAGAATACAAATCAATCAGAAACTAAACTAGAACAACTGCAATTTAAAACTTACTTCTTTGACTCCATCCTGGTGTAAAACTTGAAACAGGTTAGCTTTCTTACAGGGTTTTCAAATTGAAAAAAAGTAGCAGGAGGAAAATATAAAGTAGCCTGAGTACTATCTCTGCACAATAACGGCAGCCTTGTGGGGTTGTGGAGCACCCCGCCCCTTCTGCAGAGAGGAATGGGGAGCTTCCCCGGAAAATTTTGAAAATCAGGGTGCCTTATTAAATGAAGTTTATTCCCATGCAATTTTTGCACCCCGAACTAATTTTGTTGAACGCCACTGTACACTTCTTAACAAGGGTTAGTGATGAAAAACTTTGCAAAATTAGTTGCTTTCAAAGGTTTACAAAAATGGTATGGTATGCTTAAATTACATTTGCATGAGTACAGTAATTATTACACCGACTTCTTGTACCTCCAATTGAAGTGCAATATGAAACTGATATGTAGTACAATAGCCTTTCAAATCAGTTGCGTAAGTTAAAGCAGCTTCCGTTGATATCTTTCCTTTTACATGCATGAAGTATTATCACAACAAAGTCAGCGGTTTCGTTTGGACTTCGATTCGATGCAATTCGCAGTTTTGTTTGTCTGAAATTCTCAACACTTGCGCCGTTGAAGGCTTTTATTGTTAAAGGGACACAGTCAGCTGGCGCACATGCGCATTACATACCATTCCATAGCTAATTTGCATATAACAGAGACGCGATAAATACTGCTTTTAACCAGATATAATAAAAAAATATCATAGGATGAGCAAAAGGACACTCAAAAGCAGGTTTTTCAATAAACGATTGAAAATCAAGCAAAACACTGCGAAAAATGAAGCGGAATTCTAGATGAATTTTGATTTCAGGTTGAGGTAAGCTTTTTTCAAAGTGAGAATAAACTAGTGTCCAGGTCAGCGTAGTCACAAAGCTGACTGTGCCCCTTTAAGGCTTCTTTCAGCCTTTCCTTGAAAAAACATTTGGTGCGGTCAAGACCATAATGAGTAACATTTCATGAGGAAGACTGTCTTCGCATTCACTACACGGATGCCGCTACAGCTACTGATACTGTGGTCAATTCAGCCTCGTCATATTGTTTTTATTATCGTCACTTTCAGAACTGGAACAACACGTAATATTTGTTAACTCTTATTTCTAAAATTAATGTTACCTGTTTGACTTAGAGACTTCTCAGCAGTTGAAAGGAAAGACAACATCGTTTACTGCCTCCGCTTCATGTTGAAACTTTCACGTGAGAACAAATCTGCCGCTGCGCCGATACACGCACGTTCAAATGACAGTCTGTGTACACGAGTAGACTTTTCTGCTAAACAAATCTCTCGCTTCGAAGATCAAAGGTACATACAGTAACCGCACTGTTTATTAATTATTTTCATCAGTTGGCGTTAAGTTATTTCCTCGAGAAGATCAGATCACGATGACGTTAGCGAAACAGAATTGTGTAGTTAAAAAAAATTTGAAATACGAAAAGTACCCGGCGCAAATGCTTGAAGTAGCTGGTGACTTGCGCCGGGCGCCGGCTAAATTTGAAAACCCTGTTTCTTAGTACATCATAAAACAGGTTAGCTTTCTTAACGACTGGTTAGCTTTCTTAATGACCAGTTAGCTTTTTTGACAACTGTCAAAATACCTGCAAAACTATGTGACTCAATGCAGTAGTCACTTAAACAATTTTAACAGTTCGCACCCACACAACGTGGACCAAAACGTCGCGTGCACCACACTTAACTAACATTTCTGTTCATCTGAACAATGACTACTCAGTGAAAGTAAATGTCCCTGCAAACATATATTTTGATCATAAAGCAGCATGTAATAGGGTTCTTCCTTTTAGATATGTTTTCTTTTTATAAATTCACAAATCAAGTATGTCTTTTAGTTACTTTTTGATGTATCGCACTCTAAATTTTACTGACGTGACATGTAAGGCATGAATCTTTTGCCACCCTTGTGAGAGACATCTGGCATTCGATCAGCTTACAAGAGGGAGACATTAGGGTGTTCTGAACACCACAATACCGCCAAAAAAAAATGGAAACGTGGAAACACCATGTCATATCATTCAGCCAGAGTTCTACAGAGTTCACGTAGTGTCCCAAATGTTTGGTCCCTCAGTTCTGGTACCATGAAAAAAGTCATTTTACCAAGCAGCAATCATTGTTGGTATTCAACAATTTTCTGGTTGAGTTTTGTTCCCTACAGTGTATGTTTCTAAAGTGGGAGAAGACCTGGGCATGCAATTAAGAGATCTGAATATTACAGGCAAAAATTGCTTGAAGTAACAAACTTCCAAGCTAATTCCTAAAACCAGGATAAACTTTCAATTGCTAGAATTAAATATTTAATCATCCATTCATAATTTGTTGATTGTTTTGTTCATGAATACAGATTTGGCTTGTTTGAAGCCATGTCAGCTATAGAAATGATGGACCCTAAAATGGATGCCGGAATGTTGTGCAACAAAGCCAAGAAAGTCCTTCAATTTGAGCCCGCAGTTAAGGCATGTAGAACAATAATAAGTTAAGTTAATATCCAATTGTTATTTGATATTTAACTGTTGCAAATTCCCTAGCCACCATTAACAAATTAAGTCATTGAGCCGGTGCTATATATATTACTTCTTTGTTTCTGATATGTTAGGCTGGCCTAGTGAAAATTAAAGATCTATCTCCTGATGAGCTTATAGGTATCATGGATGAATTGTTAGCTTGCTTGGTAAGTTCTTATTAAATTATTGATTAATTCAAATTTAGATTTTTCAACCCATTCAAGACCAGTTGTATGACGCGCCGTAGCGGACAAAAATACTTGTGTCAATTTATATTGAACTTGTGCTGTTGAAGGATAACTTGTTGCTTTACATCTACAACCTTGTTTTCCTGCATGTACAACTTGTTGTTGTATATATCTAACTTTGAGCCAGACTTGTACAACATGTTTTGCAAATATGTACTTGTGTTTACGTTTGCGCTACTTTAATTAAAAATGTACAACTTGTTTTCCAACATACAACTTGTCGAAACCGTTTGGAACTTGTGCATAACTTTTCGTAAAACTGATTTTAAAGATACTTAACTTGGCTAATTTGTTTTAGGATAGCGTGATTTTACAATGTAAGCTACAATTAACCCTTTACTCCAAAGAGTGACATGTTACTCGTCATAAGGGGGGCCCCCTTAGGGCTTAAAGGGTTAAGAAAAATTTAATTCATTTCTTACCTGGCTCATTTATAGGCATCAGGACGGTAACCACAAACTCATCAGATGGAGGTTTGTCCTACATGGGGCTATTGATGGATTTTCAAGAGTAGTTGTTTTTTCTTCGCTGCAGCACCAACAACAAAGCTGAAACGGTTCTTCAGTTGTTTCGTGGAGCAGTTAGAACATTCGGCCTTCCTACAAGAATGCGATGCGATCATGGCACAGAGAACATTGGAGTGGCTCGTTTTATGTTAAATACTCATGGAGTTGAAGGGTCTCACGTGTTAACTGGCCTTTCTGTACATAACCAACGTATTGAACGTCTATGGGTTGATGTGGTGAGGTACATTGTTACACCATACAGAAACATATTTAGTTACTTAGAAAGCTTTGGCTTGCTTGACCCACTTAATGAGCTACATCTATTTGCACTGCACTATGTTTATCAACCAAGGATCAACAGAAGCATTGAGGAATTTGTTTTGCAATGGAATCACCATGGTTTGTCTTCAGAGAGATGCCAAACACCCTTGCAGCTAATGATTGAAGGTCTGTACAACTGTCTTCCTGATTTGAGTGATACAGAGACTGTGTCAGATGACTATGGAATTGATGATCTTGCACCAATGCCCGAGTTACAAACAGACAACAACATTCAAGTCCCACGGTCTGAAATTGAACTTTCTCCCTCGCAGTATGATACACTGACACTGACTGTAAACCCTCTCAGTGATGACCAGAATAGTGGGGTTAACTCGTACTTGCAAGCTGTGGGTGTCATTGCTAATTTTGTGCACCACTAACAGTTATGTATTGCACGACTGTTGCACCTTTACCCCCTTCAAGATCCAAATAGCTAAATTCTTCCTGAAATAGTTTGCAACTTTGCAGGCTCGTGTGGCTCAGCATAGTTGTTATCTCATATTTTGAGCCCCCTAATTCAAAGTTGTACATGAATGTAATTTGCTGGATTGCTTAATGTGCACTTTAATGTCTTGGTATCACAATCTAGTTATTGATAGCGGTCCCTGCAGAGGGGGCTTCAATAAAATGTGTGTATATGCATATAGCTGTCCTACAATCATCGGCATTGATGTTATGGAAAGACCTACATCACTGCAAACTACCCTTACCCTGATATATGTGATAGTTCACTTTGCTTTGGATAGCAACTGTAAATTGTGAGTCAATGCTTATGGTTTGAGCGCTTTTCAAACTGAGTGTCATAATTAATTAGACAATTGCTTTGGTTTTAGCTTTGGTTTTACTATGGTTTGAGATTAGCCGAGCAGTCTTATTGGTAAGTTATTGGTTTGGTTTTGGTTTTACTACCCTCAATTGAAAAGCACTCTAACCTACAAATTGTAATCACATTCTTCCACCCTTAATACAGAAGCTTGATTTCAAGCCCTTTCAGACTCAAAACCATGGTTGATCAAGTTCCCCTGTACAACCTGCATTCCAGTAAGGAAAGATTTAGCAAAGAGTGAATACAGGAAATTTTCACCAGAACACCTGACACGATGTGGATAACATTAAACACTTTAATGCACTTCCATAATGATCACTTCCACATGATCAGCAAAAAACATAATAACAACAACTAATCGGAAGGAACTCCAAGTACCAGGGGAGCAGTTATCAGAGCTACATCAGTAAACGTATATTGACATGTGAGAGGAATGTAACCTGAAACTACACAAGTAGTAATTATTGGCTACATCATTTACAATGTTCCTAACAACACAAATACAAACGCAAAAAATGCACCTGTCTTCCCAAAGTAACATTCTTAACATGATGCATTATTGAGTAACTAGAGAAACTGAGATTTTCAGAGCTGCTGCAAAAACAATATCAAGGTAAGAGCACAGTCTGCCAACATCATATT
>JAHPZR010009575.1:15000-17768 GCA_019787425.1 Platygyra sinensis | reverse complement strand
TTGCTTTCATTGCCCTTCTGGAAAAATAAAATGAAAACTTGTTCAGGATTTTATTAGCCTTTCAGCAAAACTTCCCGATCAGTGTGTGCACATTTGTTTGCACGGATAAATTTCAAAGGAGATCTATGGTCCTCAACTATAAGTTGTTTCGCTCCTGACAGATGGTCATTGGTCAGTCAGATACATTTTATTTTGATTTCACTGCCAAAAAGAACCCTACCTCTTGGTTTCCACACTAATATTGCAATTAAAACAGGAGCCGGATAAAGCCAACTTTGCATCCTTAACTCAGGGGACTAACTGCAAAGATATAAAGTGTAATGATATGAAAGCACTGAAGGGGTTGGGCCTCCTTTTCTTGACCTCTTGAGACAATAGCCATAATTATAGCCTTAAAGTGTGGGTTAGGGGTTCCGGAACGCTTGAACCCTCCTTGGCTTTTATTTGGTTTTATCTCTTTCAATTCTCTTTTACGGGACAGGTCTGCTGTATGTACGCACAGGACGCATTTTACAAAGAAATTACGCAAGCTCGCAAGCAGTTGCCCACCAAGCGGGTTTAAGGCAGAAATAATTTGCTGGAGTGGGATCAGTTTGTAAGGACAGTGCACACGATGCCACATTGAAAGTTGAGGTTTTTTTTATTTATAGTTGAGGTTTATTATTTGCAATTGCAATTGAATTACAGTGTATTTGCAATTATTATTTCAATTGAAGACTTAGTTCCCAGTGAGTGGCTTCAGCGCTAATGGAAAACAGGCAGACGACAAAATCAATTTCATATTGCTCAATAGAAAATGAAAACTAAAAAATATAATGTCCTGGTGTTAAAAAGTAATTACTTGAAGGCTTTTCAGTTTCTTTTGTTTCAGCTGTCTCAGACCAAAAATAAACATCAAGTTTCTAATCGAACTTTCCGCGTAATGTTTTTTTTTTCATTAGTGAGAATGATAGGTATGGTAACAAAATTTTAGAAGATTATCTAGAGCTGTTTAATCTGTATAAATAGTTGTTTGCAGGCTTACTAAGCTTCGGATGGTGAAAAAGTCATTTTAACTTTAACAAAGTTTGAAACGAAACAAGAAAATTGGCGCCTTCATTCGATTAACTTTTTTTGAAAATTCCGGTTCAAAATCGCATGGAACTGAAACTTTCCGGAAACTCGTTTCGAAAATTTCAGTCAACCTCTCGAAGTTGTCCCTTTTTCTGGAAAATTTGGAAATCCAGAGATTTCCTGTTCCACATGACATTTCTACCCGGTACGATCTTGGCCCTAGTTCCCCTTGTCATGAATTTTGCCTCGAGCAAAGCTTCAAGATGGCGGCGAGATGATACTACACTGGATGAAAACGAGCCTGTTCTTGATTGTCTATCTTCCTCAAAAACGTTAGGATTGAATTTACGAATCTCCTGTGGGTCAGGTGGCCTGGTTTGCATACTCTCCCGCGAGAAAAGTTCGCAAATTTCTCTCATCACACGAAAATAATGTTTGAGTCAGGTAAATATCAATGAAGAGTTCACTTATAATAATTGTGAATGTGCGTTCAATTTCATTACACGAATTAAGCGGCTTACGGCACTTGAGACACTCACTTCATCATGACCGTTCAGTATTTTTTCGAGTAAACCTTAGCAAGGAAATGGAACGAGATCGGTCCAGCCTGGTAAAAAAAATACCGTTGCCGAAAATTTCGAAATTAAAACCGGAATTTTTCGTCGAGATGGAAGGCAATATGTCCATTAACATCGAGCAAGTGGCGGCACCTGATCAAAAATCAAAATTCCTCGTATTTTGTCTAGAGAAGCTCTCTGGTAGTCCTATAGAGGTGGCAGGATTTTTTTTCTCACGATATTTTAACCCGCCAACAAATATCACTAACTCGTAAAACGTGTAAATGAAAGCCATACCTCTTCACAAACTTTGCTCTGTTCAATCCACAACACATAGGACTCCGTGACTACACAACAGAGACCAAGGGTATGAAAACTTACAGCCTGAAAATAAATATCTACAGCTGTATCTATAGAAAACGAAGACCTTGGAGAAGCAAGTACCAGGAGCTAGTGTTATCGCATCAATTATTAAATTTTATACTGTCGAGTGATGGAAGTAATAAACTTGACTTGTAGCCGCGGGCTTGTAGCGAATGGAACAATGCAAAGCAGCACTCCTTTAGACGCTTAATAAAATGTTAAAGAAATCTATATTAACGGTAAAGAGCTGCTGTTACGACACATGCACTTTATCACGATTTTGAAAGCTATCTTGACGGGTATTAGTCCAGTCCCTGAACTCTCCTTTCTTCCCGCCCCACATAGGGGCTGAACCCTGGCGAGTGAAAGAAGAGTCCAGGATAACTTGCATGCGCATGCTCAGAACGAACCAACCAAAAATTACTAGGTCCCAACCACGCTGCTCGCGTCAATGTGTCGCGCAATGCCTTCTTCAACTCGCGCTCTGAAAGAAAACATTTTCTTTGACGTTGATATTGTCTTCTCAAACTCATTAATTATTCATGCAGCTCTTATCCAACCAGAGCATCTTATTCTGGTCAGATGGATGAGTTTAGAAATCCAATGAAAAACGAGTTGAAAACACGGCCTTGAAAGAAACCCGTGTTTGAAACAATTTCTTAATCTGCATATTCATAAAGCAACAAAAACACGTGGCGATTAACAACTTTATTTAATCACACATTTTACGAAACAAATTTAAACCTAAATTATTTACTGCTAACGTTGAATGTAATGGTACAGTTGTTAAACTAC
>JAHPZR010009575.1:0-7500 GCA_019787425.1 Platygyra sinensis | reverse complement strand
AATTGTTTCTGCGCATCCTTACTGCGCACGCAAATTCACATGCCACCTCATGCATGAGCGCGCGCGCTAAGTCGTAAAATAAACAAACGATAGGGCAGATGGCCATTGCTAGAGCTTTACCTGTATTTAACGATCTTGGACGTACGGTGACCCAATTTTTTTTCGATGGATCATTTTCTCTACTGACTTTCTACGTTTAGGGAAAAAATGAAAAAAATCTATCGACTAGAAGTTTGAATATTTGACAAAATGCACCATCGAATTCCGTTCTTATTAGCTCTTCGTGCACCTTTGCGGCAGTTTTCAAATGGCTCTTGAAGGGTTAAATTTTGTGAAAACGTTAGTAAAATTTCGAATTATTTACGCAACAGACCCACTTCTACAAAATATGACTAAGATCGTTTGTCTCTGTTGACTCACCTTCGATATTTTTAACTATAAACCCCGGTGGACCGTGCTCAATTATATGGGGCAATTTTTCGAAATCAGTATAGTTTACTACACGCTTTATCTCTGAAACGAAGACGGTGACCCCCAATTTTTTTTGCATTTCTGGCACAAGTAACTCATCATCTGCCAGCAGTAAAAATTTAAAAAATTCTATCGACTGGAAAATTTTCGCGCGAACGTCCTTAAGCACAATTTCGTGTTTGCCTGAATAGTGGTGCGTTTTTGTCAAGAAGCCCCAGGCTCGGGAGATTGGGCAACCACTCTCTACGTTTAGGACTCTAAATAAAGTTACCCATTACTACCAATATTATTACCTATTACCTATTATAAACATGTCATTCTGCAAAATGACGGGTTCTTAACAGTTACAGCTGAATCTTCAACTAACGTGTTATGTAGATTACAATTTAAACCTTACAATATAAACTTCCAAAACAGGCAGGTATATTTTGGTCCTTCTTGGAAAATTATTCAACTTACCGAGGATGATAAAGTGATATTGTCAACATTGTTTGTTTTCACTCATGGCATCCTGCTAACTAAAGGCCCTTTACACAGACGATTTTTGTCGCGGCAACTCGATGCAATTTTTGTCGCGCTTTAGTTGCAACTTCAAAATCGCACGGGTAAATCAGGTGCGATTTTCAGTGCCATTTGTCGCCGCGATATCGCAGAAGTTTAGAACATCTTTCAAACTTGATGCAATTTTGCTGCGACAAAAATTGCATCGAGTTGTCGCGACGAAAATCGCCTGTGTAAACGGGCTTAATATTGTTATTATAGTATTTCCTTTCAGCCATATTCAGCTAAACGTGTTCTGTTCGCTCTTTTTATAGAACAGGCTATCCGATTGCAACAAGACTAAATGCTAGAAACTCCTGAATAATTAAGATGCAACGTTTTGCAAAATGTAAAAATATATTTTGTGGAGAGGGTTCATAGGAAACTTAAATTTTCAAGCAAATTATGGTTCCTCTGTACCCTCTTCACAGATTTGCAAAAGCTAGTGGAATTTCCTTAGTCTTTAATCTCAAATGGCTGTTACTCTTGGTCGTCTGTTCCTCTTGGTTTGTTTCTCGCTTGCGGTAAGGCTTGTGCTCCTTGGAATTAGCAATGTGGATTGTTTTATCCCATGAGTAGGGAGACTTTCGTAAACTTGCGTTGTCGTTAATGCTGACAATTGACTCTGGTTACTACTTCCATTGCAAGCTAAGTTTTCATAGGTCTCTGTCGTCTCTGAAGTGGGCAATGGAAGTTGCTCACTTGCTTTGGTTGAAGCAAATGTTTCATAGTTATCTGTCTTAAGCGAGTGTATTTCACATGAACGGACGGTCGAGACTTGTTGATATTCGTGCTCTGTTATAATGTCATAAGAGGACGTCTTTTCAATATCCTCCCTAGGTTGGCAAGGTTCGCTCATGTGCAAGGACTGCTTTGGTTTTCTGAAATTGAAAATTGTTTTCAATAAGCGTCTGATGTATATTAATAGGTGAGTTACTTGTGTAGTTTCATACGTTTTGGTCTGGGTCCGTGAGTGTGTTTCATCATTTCATGTTAGGAAGCTATGTTTGTATCACAGATGACAGCTGTCACTAAATTTCCCATATCTAAGATCTCAGCTAGTAGTTAAAATACTCATCGTTTCTCAGATCACCGTCAACATATTGACCAATTTTCAGTTATCGGTAAACACCTAACTATGGCACGTCGAACAAATGCACGAGAATTGTCACAAGAGAATCTTCTCACGCATGTTCGTCGCCGGCCTTTGTCCATTTTCAATTTTCTAAACTTAAAAACCTGGCATAAATTAACCTTATTTGGTTATTTTCGGGGTGCAGTGACTCTTTCCAGGCCCTTCTTTTAAAAAACTCTTACCAGCCTAGATCTGATCTAAGTAAATTAAAAGGTAATTAGACCCGGGGTGCACTTAAACAAAGTTTAATACGGGGGGTTCCGCCCTGAGCCAACCCCTTACCTTTTATATTACCATTTTGCAGAACGGTACCCCTTAATATACCTGTTATGAGAAAACAAGTACCCTTTCACCATTCCTACTTAGAAAACACTGCACCCCCTTCAATGAACAACATTACAGGAGGAAATCAAGTATTTCCAGAAGAGATGTAAAGAGCCTATCATCGTGCATTCGCAGAAGGCATAGCAGGAGAAGACCAACAGTGGTCAGATGTACTAGAGCGAGAGTAGAAATAGAGCACAAAACGAGATCGACGAAATCAGCAATGTAAAATTCACGATAGCAGACTTAAGATCTAACCCACCAACACCACCGTTAGTTCAGCATAAGTAAGAGCTGAGATACCCACACACACCCCCGAAATAACAGTGTGTCAAATCACCTACCTCTTAAAACGTCCAAGCATTAGTGAAATACAAATTACCTTTTATATACCTCAAAGTCAGTGAGTGAACACGAAGCTACCCTCTCCATCAGGGCCGGAGCTCCAGTATAGGCCATTATAAGGAGGACCCCCCCACCCCGGGAATAAAGAGATATGGTTATCAATAACAAACCTGCGTGCAAGTGTTCAAACAAAGCACATAAAACGGTGGCTGTGTTGGGATTGTAACGCCTAACATGCGCAATCATGATTGTAGCCCAGTTGACAAGAAATTTGGTTTGTTGTACATTGGTTGTTTGATATTGGGCACAATCTGGAAAGAAAGGTAAGAGAAAATCCAAAAGTGCCACCATGTGATGTAAGAGGAATCATATTCAACCTCTAACGCCATTTTCAACCTCAGTGTGCAAACCTTCCACAAATGGCACAAAGGAGTACACACCCAGTGCGGTCTTAGCTGATGAAGGCTCGTAAATGAATTGCATAGTTCGTGTCTGAACTTAAGGGATATTTGCTCTGCAACAATGTTTTTGTTTCTTATTTCGTCCAATTTTAGCATTCCTTCTATCATTGGAAATTCGCGCTAAATGCCTCGAGTAGTGTAATTCAAATGAAAAGTATCGAGCGCCTAAAGACAGCGGATCGAAGATGGCAGGCTCCCGGGTGACATTGCCATTCTGACGTATTCTTGTATCGATAGTAGATGCCGTTTTGTGCAAAACTGTTACCTCAAAATGTTTCATTAGGCTGAGGTCTCGCGCCCAACTCAGTTACTATCCAGGTCTAAACGGCCTTGGTTTTCTCTGGAATGTTTTCTATTGCAGGGTTACCATCAGTTACTATTGAAATTTCCACATTCATTTATTAAAAACACACTTTTGGGGGTTAGGGAAAAAGGGGGAAGAGCACCGGGAAAAGTGGCGCTTCATGCCCCATAACAAACTTTTATGAGTACCATCAGGTGTCGAGTGGTAATAAGACAAAAACAGCTTGAGACAAATGTGACGTACAAATCAGGTGGAGTGTAATAAAGAAAACAGCTTGAGACAAATTCTATAGGAAGGGGCCCTCGCTTACGGATCCTTTAGTTTTTAAATTTTCGTCGAATTAAGTAACACATGTAGATGGAGTATAAGGTCTTTCTGCTATCAAGTATCACATTAAAGTGATGGAAACCCTCAACAAACCTCCAGATTGATTAGATGATTTTACGTCTGCCTCGAGGAGGCAGGGTGTCCTCAAAAGTTAGTGCTCTCGACTTCGGATGGGGGACGGTCCGGGTTCGAGCACTGGGTCGGGAACATTGTGTCGTGTTCTTAGGAAAGACACTTTCCCTCACTGTGCCTCTCTCCAGCAGGTGTATTGCCTGGTTTTCCACATGGACGTCACTAAATTTCAAACTTCAGAAATATTGATCCTCCTGAAATTTTACTTTCATGCTGTATAAGAGCAGCTAAAAACTAATATTCATACATATTTTCACTCCGAATGGGTTCTTGGTTTAGTGATAGACTACGCTTGAATTTCTAAGCTTTTGCGTGACGTGACATTTACATGACGGGCGAGAGAGCTGTTATGTTGGTTTAAAAGGTGACTTATTTCGGGGAATTCGGCTATCTGAACAGTTCTTGTATTAGAATAAAGTACTATTGTTACGTTTTTGAGTTATTCGAGAGATAAATTCACTCTTTCGTAGCAAAACTCAGTGACAGATGTTTCTGCTGGTTTCCGGCCGCCATGTTGGTGCCCATGTACATGGGCACCAGCATGGCGTCTCCATACAAATCTCTATAAATTTGGGGAAAACGTTTCTTCGCATATCTTCCATGAGAAAAATTGCTGTGACCTGAATCTTGGCGAGAGTCTTTGCATATGTACCTTCTTTCTATTTCCAGATTCTGGACTTAATCTATGTGAACGGTTTTGCTTTTTTATTTTGATTAGAAAGGTTTCAACTGGATCGCGGGACGCCATCTTGGTAGTGGGGCCAATACGCCGGCAAAAACTACAGTGAATGTATGGGCAAAATCGTGCTTTTGATGCTCGACAACTCGGACGAAGTTTGCACATTCTTACAGTTTCCATGAACTACCAAACTAAAAATGCTAGCTAAAAGAGAGTAGCCCGATCAAATTTGAGAATTGTACTCTGTAGTGTCGTTACCTAATATGGTCATGCATTGTGATTGTTAGCGTAGGACCCCGGATGTTTGAACACGAGGAAGCTACAGATAGGTTTTTCCCGTCACCTGAAAAAGCATGAATTAAACAATTGTTCGGGTAAACTTCAGTCTGTGTCTGAGCCATTTCATACACCATTACATTGGCGACGAGGATTCTCAGGACTACAACAGTGGTTGATTCTATACGATTTTCATACCGCAAACGCGTGGAACATGGCCACAGCGCTACCCGCATTTCCCGAGTTTGACGTCTCCGAAACAAGTACACAAGCTACTCGTTGGAAGAAATGGCTCTCAAGATTCAACAACTTAATTGTCGCACTGAATGTGGAAGACAAGACAAGACAACGAGCTTTGCTACTTCACTATGCTGGCGAAGCGACGAACGAGATTTTCGATACGCTCCCAGACACTACACCAGGAGAAGGCGATGATCCGTTCAAAAAAGCCGTGGAAGCCTTGACAAATTACTTCACTCCCAAACAAAACCGTGAGTACGAAATCTATGTTTTCCGTCAAGCCAAGCAAGAAACCAATGAAAGTCTTGCCGCATTTCACACAAGACTAAGGCAATTAGCAGTTACCTGCGAATTTGACGATGTGGATCGTGAAATCAAGACTCAAATAGTGCAAAGCTGCAGTTCCCATAAGCTGCGTACGAAAGCTCTCGAGAATCCATCGTACACCCTGACGCAATTATTGGATGCTGGCAAAGCCATGGAACTCTCGAAAACACAAGCGCTACCATTGAGGACAACCAGTCCGTAAATAAATTGTCCCCACGTCATGGAAACCGACGCCGAAGAAATCGGAAATCCAACCAAGATGGCGGACGCAAATCCGACAAGAAACCACGTGACCGTAAGTCACGCAACAGTGGTCACGAAGACCGGAAATCAAGTCTTAAATGTCGAAATTGTGGTGGAGATTACCCCCATCATGGAGGAAAAACATCCTGCCCGGCCTATCAAGCCACCTGCCGAGGTTGTGGAAAATTGAACCACTTTGAGGCCGTATGCAGATCCAAAGACAAGGGCGAATCGAGTAACGCACGCTCCTCCACAGTACACAGAGTCGGTGAAGAAGAATCAAGTGATGAAGATGAAGTGTACACCTTCTCTATAAGCACTAAAGCATTGAAAGACCAGCCCTTCTTCAAGATCAAAGTGCATGGTACACCTGTGACGATTATGGCGGACTCTGGAGCTAGCATTAACATTCTGGATGAGAAGGAATACACAGGTTACCCAACCGCCCCAACCTTGAGCCTAGCAGTGTAAAGATTTACGGCTATCAATCAAAGGTCCCCCTTCGTGTCCTTGGAAAATTCACCACCACGCTCGAGTCAGAAGCAAAGAAGCTTAGCGACAAGTTCTACGTTGTGGAGGGATCTAGTGGCTCTCTGCTAAGTTGGAAAACATCACAAGGACTCAGCCTACTTCAAACGGTTCAGCACGTCGGAAAGCTACCATCAAAACCGGAAGCAAATACGCTAGCAGATCTGATAGAGGAATACGACGACCTGTTTCACGGACTAGGCAAGCTCAAAGATTATCAGATAAAGCTTCACATCGACGAAAACATACCACCTGTTGCACAACCGCACAGAAGAGTCCCTTTCCATGTACGTAAGCAGTTAGAGGACCAGCTACGATGCGATGAAGAGCTTGGTGTAATAGAACGTATTGAAGGTCCTACACCTTGGGTGTCTCCTATAGTGGTTGCACCAAAACCAAAGTCTCCAGGCAAGGTACGCGTGTGCGTGGACATGCGCCAGGCGAACAAGGCAATAAAACGCGAGCGTCACGTCACGCCGACCATCAAAGAGATGATTGGAGACTTGAACGGAGCAAAAGTTTTCACCAAACTAGATCTCAACCAGGGTTACAACCAGCTCGAATTGGCGCCCGAGTCCCGTTACATCACCACATTTGGTACCCACATGGGCTTAATGCGCTACAAGCGACTCAATTTTGGAATATCAAGTGCCCCTGAAATCTTCCAGAATGTGATTCGAGAAACCCTGGAAGGCATCGATGGTGCGAAAAACATCAGCGATGACATCCTAGTCTTTGGTAAATCTCAGAAAGATCATGACCAGCACCTGAGGGAAGTTTTCCAGCGCTTGAGAGAGAAAGGCCTGACCCTCAACAAGAGCAAGTGTGAGTACGGCAAAGACAAGTTGGAATTCTTTGGGTACGTATTCTCCAAAGAAGGCATATCACCAGACCCGAAGAAAGTTGAAGAAGTGGTCACTCTCTCGACACCATCAACAGCATCAGAGGTTCGTAGCTTGCTGGGGATGACAAATTACTGTTCAAGATTCATCCCAGATTATGCTACCAAGACAGAGCCCCTGCGCTTACACACAAGGACCAACCATGGTGTTGGACAACAGAGCACGACCATGCAGTTAGTCAGCTCAAAGAAGCGTTAGCCAGCGCACCTGTCACTGCCTATTTCGATCCAGAAAAAGAATCAGAGATCTCGGTTGATGCCAGTCCA
>JAHPZR010009574.1:0-17062 GCA_019787425.1 Platygyra sinensis | reverse complement strand
CGAGAGAACGCATCCTAATTTTGGTCATGCGTTAGGGGGATTGTAGTGCTAAAACATGGCCCTGAGGGGTTGTGGTCTCCAGGTTGAAAGCCTGGACTGGGCTCAGTTGTGTTGCATTCTGACCCCTGTCGGTGCAAGTTTTGGACCTCTTAGTATCACCAAAAACATGATTCTGGTGAGAGGTATTTGCTCGGAAACGCTGTAAAGAGTGTTTTGCATAAGGTGAGTAATGTCCGAACTACTGTAATGGCTGTGGACCATACTCCCAAAGGGCGTGTTAAAATAATATCTGTTCACGGTGATTTTTAAAATCTTTTTCAAAATCGTTCAGAGCAAGAAGTTGAGTTGGTGTTCTGTATTGGTCAATTGCATTCATATATTTCACCATACAGTTTATTATGTAATACTTCACACAACCTTAAACAGACAATTAAGGCCACATGTTGATTTTGGACAATGAGTCACCCATTTCCAGTCTAATAGCAACAATTTGGCCTTCTTCGTAAATCATTAGTTCCCCCGAAAAGAGGAATCAGTATTGTCAGGTGGTGAAGTCCTTAACATTGGAACACTTGTTAGAATCCAGTGACAACTTGTAAAATCCTACACCGCAGTTCAGTGGGCGCATTACCCTTCTCCCCCTAGGCCAATAAAAAAAATGCTAGTTGAAATCATAACCTCCTAATGTCAGGGGGTGGACATTGGGAGTGTTAAGAATCCAGTGTGATCAAATGCTCCTCTTTGCATGTGGTCTCCAAGTTCTTGTAACATTGGTGGTAGAATTTTTTGCACTGTAACAGATTTTTATGGTTCTTGTGGGGAAGTATTAAAGAAACATAGAGTGTAGTTAAATATAAATGAGTCAATCGAAATATTCCTTGTGAAGCAAGCATTAATCAGTGGTTGAGTTGATTAAGTGATATTTATCGAACTTAATAGGGTAACCCTCTTGTTGTTGATCAGGATAACTGAACTGTAGTGTTGACCCTGTGAAGTCAGCACTGATAGTTTTGGACCCCGAGGTCAAAGACCATTTTTGGGGGATTGAAGATAAATTGCTGGCCCTCATCTTTACTACCTTCAGAGACTGAATGCAATTTTATTCTATACAGGCTATTTAGCTTGATTCTCATAAACACTGCCTGATTGAATGGTAGTTATTGTCAGAAAAATCAAAACCGATACACTGCCATCAGAGGCAAAGAAGAACATGGAATCTTATAGTAATAATTTTTAAGCTTGGCAAAAATTAATATTAAGTACACCATTTCTCAAGAAAATAATGAAAAAACAGAGCAAACATTTACCTAGAACAAGAGACCCGGGGTAATATGAAAATATAAAACGAATTCAAGCCAATTTGTAGTATTGTTTATTAATTTTTTTTTTAAATATAATAACACAGGCCAATGGCAAATTTTTCCAACCTAATTTATGAAATGATTTGGTTGCACCGCCGTTCTTTCCATGCTCTTGAGGGAAAATGCTCAGAGTCAACAAGCAGCAGCCACTTCTGGATCTAAACAAATTAATACGAAATTTATTGTGTGACTTATTGAATTTAAAAAGACCAAATGTCAGAGTTTGAGCATGGTGGGGTGTGTGCTAAATTTTGTAACTGTTTACAATTACTTTCAATAAAATTTGACTACCAAAGATCAACATTGTTTCATCCACTGGACCATCCATAATAGGTTATATCTCATGACAGTGTTGTCTTATGTCATGTTTTCTCCCTTTCTGTTGGTTCTTGATATAAAACCAATGAGAGCAGCAAAAATCTACAATGTACGTTTAATTTACACATTCAACAAAATTCCAGCAATTTCGCGTTATCTTTTTTGCTGTTCGGTTTTATATTTTGGGAAACAGCTTTAAATTCACTGCATGTAATTTAAAATCTTAAACACTCCAATAGTTATATTGTATAGCTTCATTGAGTTTCATGAGCAACATAATTACTAATACAGTCAAGAGCGTCGAACCGTGGCCACCAGACTAAGTTTTTGACATCTTTTTGACAGGTTTTTGATTAGTTTGATAGGTTTTCTGGCTTCCGGTAGCTGTAAACTACCAATCAAAGGCCTTGAAAATCGAAGTCGGGATATCAAAGCCGCGCTTCTTCGTTAAATTCAGCTGCCGGAATATGGCGTTGCAGGTAGAAGTAGTTACGGTGGGGAAAGATTAGCGTCATTTCTACTGAGAAATGTTACATACGAAACCCTGCTTCAGACTATCACCTCTTGCTCACCTTGGTCAAGATTCTATCAGACTTCGCTATAAAGACGAAGATGGAGACTTTGTAAACACCGTCCAGACGATCCTGTTGGTTTACTTTATACCGTTGGCGACGTGCGGTCGCTCAGTAAATATTATAAAAGAGCAAACACGGGTGTTGTTGATGTTCTGTTTCTTGTTCTGAAAAGTTATGAATGTACAGCACACCAGATGTTCAGAGGTAAAACTGATCATGGTAGAATTATTGAAAGAAATAAGGTTTTGTATTCTGGTTCTGATTTCATACACTTAGGGAAACCAACAACATGTCAAACAGTTCGGCGTGTGAACGCATTCTGATTACATTCAAAGTAAAATATTTATTTATATATACTGGCATAAATGCTAGGCGTTATGAGTCACTGAGCTTCTATATATTCAGAAGCGTGAAGATCAACTTTCTTCGGGTCACGGCAGACTTTTCGGGGGCTCTAAGGGACGTATTGGCTTCATTGTACCGCTTGATAATTTTGTTCACATACGAGCGGCTCACACGAACTTCTCTGGCGATTCCCCCGCTCGCTGTTGCCGTCATATGGTAACGATCCAATACCCGTTTACGGTGACAAAGTGATAAAGCCCTCCCGTTATCGTAAAAACTGCCGTTTTACTTCAGGCGAAGCGGGACATTCGCTGTTGAATACAATAGAAAATAGGCAGCTGAAATAAATGGTCACAACGTTTGGGACAATTTCAGAATGCAAGTTACCAATGTTTTGATAGGCAGCCATACTAGTAATATCTGTCTGTACTTAGATTTCAACGGTCGCTTACAATCTAAATTTGCCGCCAAATATTCCTTGCTCTGAAAATCTGATTGGCCCGCTTAAATCGGAAGCCGTCAAACTAATCAAAAACATGTCAAAAAGATGTCACAAACTTAGTCCGGTGGCCACGGTTCGACGCTCTTGACTGTAAATAATTTACACCAAGTTGCAAAAAACATCATATAAACATAAAACTAGTAATAATCAAAGATTAGGAAGTGCGTTCTGCAGGATATGTAGTGTGATATTAGAAAGTGGGTTTTTTGAAGAATTAACAAATTGACGTCAGTTTTTTATGCGTCTGTCCTGTTATTGATCATGAATTTCGTCATCACATTGTCAAAGTAGCTGTGGATCCACGAGGCGATAGCCGAGTGGATCCGCAGACTACTTTGACAATGTTATGACGAAATTCATTATCAATAACAGGACAGACGCATTAAAAACTGACATCAATTTGTTTTTTACGATAACAAACTGTCGAATTGCCGGCTCTCGCTCGCTGACGCGTCGCATGAATTTCAAATTTATGTGTATGTCCGCATATGGACAATAAAAATTAGCCAATGAGCGCGCGTGAATTTCTGCAGTTATCGTAAAAAAGGAAATGGAAACTTATGGTTGACTGCGGCTTTATTCTTTTATCGGGAGTTGTACACAGTTCCCTCACACTTCGAGGAATACAGAAAAGAGCCAATGTACCAACCTCGTTCCCAGGGTCTCTCTTCTCTGCCTCCCTTGGTGTTTGGGTTGCGGCTGGTCACGTGACAACCTATGACACAAACTTTTCTACCGGGGTAGAGTCAACCAATAGTTTTTGTCGATCTCAACTGAAGCGAAAGAAGGTCATCGAATTAAACTGCAGGCACCTTTGAAATTTTCCAGTCCCATTGTAAGCTCCACACAGGTCAGACGAAATATATTTATAAATATCTAGGGCATTGAAGTATCGCTCTGATTTCAATTTAAGCCGGTCTATTTACTATTAGAAGTGAAACTGTTTCGCTGTTTTATGTTGAGTACCTGAATTAACCTCACGGCACATTGTTCGCTAAATGAAACGATGTTTTATTAACCATTTTGCAAAATATATTTCTTGACTAGGCCAAGGAACCTTGAATTAACATCTGTCTAAATATAAACTTGCGTAAACCTGATGGAGATGAAACATAAGCGTGCGGCTTATGTCAACAAAACAAAACTGTAAATCATTTCGCATTGCTGTAAATCAAATGCAAGTCAGAATACTCGGCTAATCGACCGTATGACAGAACTACTTTCAGCATTCAAAAAACCGCACAAAGAAAATAAATTACCTCCGAATTCAAAGATTCAAGAGACTGATCCACTGGTTTCACTTCGATCCGGTACGTGACCTTTTACATTTGCTATAAACCGCCAAAAAGTTCCTGCTCCATTCAGCTGCCGAATTTCTTTGTGAACAAAAGTCTTCTATATTTTGAAGACGGCAGAAATCGTGTAGCATTCTTCATCGGCAAATTCGACTTCGAGCCCCGATAGAGCGGTAGTTTTTAGCGACTGCTAGAGGATTTGAAACCCACACGGTTTGTCACATCAACCAAACAAAACACTCTGCCACCCCTCCCACCCAACAGATTTATTCTGGGTGGTCACGTGACCAGCCGCATCAAGGGAGGCAGAGAAGAGAGACCCTGGGAACGAGGTTGCCAATGTACAGGCATGACGTAATCGATGTACAGGACAACGAGGCGAAACGCCGCACGTGTTATTTTCTCATGCACGTGTTATTTGCCACACGTGTTTTCTCTTGCATGCACGTGTTATTTTCTCTTGCACGTGTTATTTCACTTGCACGTGTATATGAGGCCCAAAGCCCCTGAAAAAACTTAGAGGGGCGGCCAAATTGCAGAAAAAAATCTCGATTTCTCACGCCTGCAAACCAAATTAGGATGCGTTCTCTCGTTCCTCGAGAACGCAATTAAGCAGTATTACTAGTAGTAATCAAAGATTAGGAAGTGCGTTCTGCAGGATATGTAGTGTGATAATAGAAAGTGGGTATTTTGAAGAAAAGGAAATGGAAACTTATGTTTGACTGCGGGTTTATTCTTTTATCGGGAGTTGTACACAGTTCCCTCACACTTCGAGGAATACAGAAAAGAGCCAATGTACAGGCATGACGTAATCGATGTACAGGACAACGAGGCCAAACGCTGCACGTGTTACTTTCTCTTGCACGTGTTATTTTCTCTTGCACGTGTTATTTTCACTTGCACGCGTATATGAGGCTCAAAGCCCCTGAAAAAACTTAGAGGGGCGGCCAAATTGCAGAAAAAAATCTCGATTTCTCACGCCTGCAAACCAAATTAGGATGCGCTCTCTCGTTCCTCGAGAACGCAATTATAAAGCTTGCCTTTGTGGCTAATGTAATCCATGCTGTGATTGGCTAATTCAAGGGCATTATTCCCTGTAATGCCTTAGCTTTAACCAAAGCAAAACGTTTGAAAGCTCAAATGTTCAGTCTTCAAAGGAAAATCTCAAATATCAGCTTTCCTGTATAAGTCTCACGCAGTTTGAGATTTTCCATAAAGACCTCACTCGCGGTTAATAAGTAATTATTAATGATTATCTCTTACTAATAACTGCCATATGTCTAATCCAACCAACCAATGAGTAAAGTACAAATTATTACTGATCTACAAAACATTTTATTCTATCTGGAGGCTAGTTTAACAGATTGCAACTAAGTTTCAAAGTCTGGATTTTGCAAACAAAAATTAAGTCCCATTGCACAGATGTGTGTAATATCTCAAATTTCTCACATGCAGTTGTCATTGTTTTCTTATTTGGCCTACTGACATATCTGATAGAAATTATGGACAACACATCACATAACAGTTAATTCAGAACACTTGGTTCAACCTGCCAAAAATGTATTGTAAAAAGATTCGGCCAAAATATTCACCATAATCAAAACAACAGCCAACTTTTGCTTTGTAAAAATATATAAGGCTGTCAGAAATTATTATCTATAATTATAATAATATAATAAAATAAGATTATATTATTATTATTTACGTACAGGACTGTCATGTAAACCTTAACACCTGTTACGGCTGAGTTTGCCTGATTTTACCTTGATGCTATGGGTGAAATTACCTGTTGTTCATAGAATTCACCCACAAAGTTACAAGTCTGCTTCGGGTGTCGAGAACAAGGCCACAGGTGATTCAAAACTTAACGACAGCCCTGACAGCTATTTAAGTCTATTATTTCTATCTTTTTTCAACTTCTGAAACTGGAGTCTTCTTCTTGTGTCGTGCATGAGAACTGGATTTGGATGTATTTTGTCTTCTTTCCCAGAGATCAGGTCAATATGTCGTAAATTTCTCCCTTGTCACTTTCTGCACCATGAAGAGTGGAACCTTTGACGCGCTAAATAAAAAACACACCCAGGTGTTAAGATACAAGTAGCCTGCAGAACAGGCGTAATTTTTTTTGTATTTTCAGGGGAACGGGGGCGAGACCAAGGCGAGCGTGAAGCGCGAGTTGCTTGCAAGGGGAGGATCACTAAAAAATCCCTAAAAAATTGCTAAAAAATGCGCTCTCCCCCTCGCACGCAACTCGCGCTTGCCTCGCTTTCACCTCTGCTCGCCAGAAATACGCAAAAAATCTGCGGGCTAAGATACAAGAAAAGTTGTCATTAGGTAAAGGTGAAGTCTGCATATGAGCCAAGTGCCCCATCATGCTGGAACTTATCCCGGATCCTGAAGCATGAAGCGACTAGAAGTATATCTACTCCCCCCTGGATAAGATGCTAGTCCAACACAGATTTGCCCCCAGCTGCATGAATTTGCCGGTACCCATTTATACACCTGGGTACAGCAAGACTCTGTGGGAGTTATGTCTTGCCAAACAACACAAACTAAACTGCAATGACCACTGGCCAGAGCTAAAATTCAGAACTATTGATTCAGAGTCAAATGCACCAACAATGAAGCCACTGTGCCAAATGAGAGAAGAAGGCTGTAACCTAGGAAAATATTTGAGTACCCTGTGCATAAACAGGAAGATTATCACTGGGACCTACCTACCCTCAGATTACTCAGACACTTAAATTCAGAACCCTACAGGTCAAATACCACCTGATACAGGGTATATGATGTCCATACAACTTGTTGATGAAAATAGGTCTGAAATATTTTAAGGTAAGTTTTGTCTCTTGTGATTGCTGTCCTCCAATAGAAATCTAGTGGAAATCTAGTAATAAAATTCATCAATTTTTACTTGTGGTACTTGGCCATGAGGATGATTATGTTGATATCTCTACATTAATGTTAAAAATTACTAATTATTGTAGGATTAGTTGTTCTAGAAAGACCCCGTTGCATGCTGGGGGCCATGTGCTTAAAGAGACCCGCCATCTCGTGTGTGTAATCTGGAGTTGTGCGCGAAATAAATCTTAATATTACATGGTGGCAGCGGATTTTGGAAACAATCCACGTTAAAGAATGCCAGGTGGCGAAGGACAAAACACATCAGCCACGGAGACAGTTAATCAGGCCCACACGACCACACAAATTCCTCTCCCCGGAAAGTTCGAAGAGGCAAACAGTCCACAAGCAGCAGATGCATGGCCAAAGTGGCTTCGCCAATTCGACCGGTACAGAGTAGCGTCAGGGCTAAACAGTAAACCGCAAACCGAACAGGTCAGTACTCTCCTTTATGCAATGGGTGATAGTGCCGACGATATTCTCCAAATGCTTCGATTAGACGAAGGAACTGTCTCCTACGAGGAGATTAAAAAATCATTAAACGACTATTTTGCTGAACGGCGAAACATAATCGTGGAGAGAGTGCGTTTTAACAAAAGGTCGCAAAAACTGGGAGAATCTGTCGACGCATTCATCCAGGATCTGTACAGATTAGCAGATAATTGTGACTACGGTACGTTAAAAGATGACCTAATTCGAGACCGAATTGTAGTGGGGGTACTTGATGATACACTTTCCGATCGACTTCAGTCAAAAGGAACTCTTACTCTTGCACAAGCTGTTCAAATGAGTCGTCAGGCAGAATCTAGGGCACAAAACCGTGATCTCGTCTGTGGGGACAGCAAACCAGCTCAGGTTTAATTTGTTGACCCAGGAAAGTCAGGAAATAAAAACACCCAACAAAGAAAGTTCCAAACCTACCTCAAGTTGTGGATGGCGTGGCCGTGAAAGACACCACCGCCAAGTATGTCCTGCTAAAGATGCTACCTGTAACAAATGCAAAAAAAGGGACACTTTCAAACTGTTTGTCGCAGCTCTGCATCGCCAACAAAGAAAATATGTGAACTGGCAGAAGGTGAAGAGCAGGAAGAGGGGGATGAGGTTCTATTTCTTGGAGAAGTTCGGGGTTAATGGCCGAAATACTCGTTTTAAGCTGGATACTGGTGCTACAGTCACTGTCATTGGTGCGCATACCTCGTGGCTAAAAGATCAAACGTTAGTCGAACCGAAACAAACCTTGCGAGGTCCCGGAAATATTAAAATTCCAGTCATAGGCACGTTTCTAGCCAACCTCTCATACCGCAAGAGAAAAGTCACCGAACCAGTGTATGTAATACCAGACCAGACTTGTCCACTCCTAAGCAGAAACGCCTGTGTTGCACTTGGGCTAATCACCCACACCGATGAAGAAATTGGTGATGTCACTACACAACATGTTGATTTCAAAACTGAATTCCCCTCACTTTTCACTGGCCTTGGAAAGGTGAAGACTGAAGTGCACATAACGCTGCAGCCTGACGCAAAGCCCTATTGCACTTATACACCAAGGAAAATCCCCCATCCACTATTGGCTAAGGCTAAGCAAGAATTAGACTCTATGCTTCAACAGGGAGTCATCTCACCAGTAACTGTACCAACTGCCTGGTGCTCTGGTCTTGTCCCAGTTCCGAAACCAAATGGTAATGTCAGACTCTGTGTAGATCTAACTCAGTTAAACAAGGCAGTCCTGCGAGAAATCCATCCAATGCTGTCAGTCGACAAGAGCCTTGCCAAGCTGGGAAAAAGTCGCTATTTCACCAAACTCGATGCTAATAGCGGATTCTGGCAGCTCCCCCTCGATGAAGAGTCAAAACTGCTGACTACCTTTGTAACTCCATTTGGCCGATATTGTTTTAATCGCCTTCCTTTTGGCATAAGTTCTGCCCCAGAGATCTTTCAGCGTACAATGTCTGAAATCCTTAAAGATGTTGATGGAGTAATATGCCAAATGGATGACATTCTCGTTCATGGAGCTGACCAAGAAGAACACAACAGACGACTTAGAGCTACACTGCATTATCTGCAAGACGCTGGCATAACCCTCAACATTGAGAAATGCCAGTTTTTCAAGACCTCTGTGAAATTCCTAGGCACCATCATTGACGAACAGGGCATACATGCTGATCCAACCAAGACGAAAGCCATATCAGAGTTTCCACCTCCCCAAAATGTAAAGGACTTGCAACGCTTTATGGGGATGGTAAACCATTTGGGAAAGTTCATTCCCCGGCTGGCGGAGATGAGTGAACCTTGAATGAATGAATGAATGAATGTTTATTTGCCACACAGTTATATACATATTACAAATTAGAGTAACAGTAAACCTTTACGTCAGTTGTTATGCAGAGACACCACATGGCTATGGACAGACCCCCAGCAGAGAGCCTTTGAAGAGATTAAGACAACCCTTACATCAGCCGAAGTCTTAGCATGTTATGACCCCAGGCGACCAACTGTCATCGCAGCTGACGCCTCCCTCAACGGCATTGGTGCAGTCCTCCTCCAGGTACAAGACGATGGGAATCGTAGACCCATCAGCTATGCATCACGATCACTCAAGATGCTGAGAAACGCTATGCTGTTATAGAAAAAGAGGCACTAGCAGGAGTTTGGGCGTGTGAGAAGTTTAGTGAATATGTTGTGGGCATGAACTTTGTCCTAGAAACTGACCACAAGCCCCTTCAAACTCTATTCAACACTACCGAGCTGTCCAAGACCCCACCACGTATCCAGCGATTTCGCCTTCGGTTAATGAGATTCAGCGTCACTGTCAAATATGTCCCTGGGAAACACCAATTAACAGCGGACGCACTCTCCCGTGCACCTACAGAAAGCCCTAGAGAACAGGACGAGCAGTTTGTAGACGAGCTAGAAAGCTTCGCAGCCCAGACAGTGTTCACGCTGCCAGCAACTACACAGCGCCTGTCACAGATACGAGAGGCCCAAATCACCGAT
Source organism: Platygyra sinensis (assembly GCA_019787425.1). Taxonomy (NCBI): domain Eukaryota; kingdom Metazoa; phylum Cnidaria; class Anthozoa; order Scleractinia; family Merulinidae; genus Platygyra; species Platygyra sinensis. Next base: position 6,771 of record JAHPZR010009574.1, on the reverse strand, counting down.
GAAGAATGCGCCCAAATCAGGAACTACTGCAGTCAAGGATGGCCAACCTATATGCCACACCAGCCCCTGCTACGTCCCTACTGGGAAAAAAGGAGCCATTTCAGCGTTGTTGATGACTTGCTTCTCTGTGACGAGCGTATAGTGATTCCTAGGTCTATGAGACTGGACATACTCAATTGCATTCATACTGGTCATCTTGGCATAACGAAGTGCCGAGCTAGGGCACGAGCATCGGTATGGTGGCCAGGGCTCTCCATACAAATTGAAAACATGGTGGCAAATTGCAGCACCTGCGCCAAAGATCGCCCTGAGCCAAAAGAACCACTCATGTCAAGCTCTTTCCCTTCGCACCCATGGGAGAGATTAGCTGCCGACCTCTTTGAACTTGAGGGAAAGGTCTATTTGATTGTTGTGGATTACTATTCAAGGCGGTTCGAGATCAAATGACCAATCATCTGCCAGGGTCATTTCAGTCCTGAAAGAACTATTTTCTACACACGGCATACCTGACATTATTGTATCAGATAATGGCCCACAATTCACCTCCGATGCATTTCGCCTGTTTACCACTGAGTACGATTTTGTTCATGTGACAAGTTCGCCGAAATACCCAAGAGCCAATGGGGAAGTTGAAAGGGCGGTTCGTACGGTCAAGGCACTGCTTCGCAAGAATGAAGACCCATATCCAGCCCTCCTTGCTTACCGATCTACACCTTTGCAGAATGGTTTTTCACCCAGCGAGTTGCTCATGGGGCGCCGCCTGCGAACTAAAGTTCCTGTTATGCCCAGTGTCCTCAAACCTAATGTGCAAGATAACGACAGGCAAAGAGTGCAATTGAGAGAGGACGAATACAGGTCAAAACAACAGATTTACCATGACAAACGACACCAAGCCCGTGCCCTCCCTTCACTAACCACTGGCGAACAAGTTTGGGTGCGAGACCAGAACCGGGAAGGTCAGATCTTGGGAGCCACAAAACAACCAAGGTCTTACTTAGTGAGGACTGAGATGAGCACTCTGCGACGTAATCGGTCTGCTATAGTTTCAACCAGTTCGCAACCAGCCTCTCCCTCTAACGGGCCAACTATGGCACCTCAGGATCAAGCACTGCCTGTGAGCCACACGCCTCCAAAGGTTTCTAACCCCGTCCCAGAGAACCTACCGGCTGAACCTTCAACACCTGCTGCATGCAGATCAACAACAGCTGTGTCCACTCAAGGAGGCCATCCAAATACTGAGAATTCTGCAACAGAGCATGTTACACGCTCAGGAAGAGTGGTAAAACCACCCCAACGGCTGGATCTGTGAACATTTAACAAACCAAACTTGCAATAACTTTTCATATTAGTATTGTTACATTCATGTTGAGTTTACTGAACTGCGTACACTGAGCTAACACTCAAACTTTGGGGGGAGATGTAGGATTAGTTGTTCTAGAAAGACCGCGTTGCATGCTGGGGGCCATGTGCTTAAAGAGACCCGCCATCTTGTGTGTGTAATCTGGAGTTGTACGCGAAATAAATCTTAATATTACAATTATCATTAATTAAACTCTAGTAGTTATTATTATTAATTTCTTATGTTCTGTGTCTTATTATAGGTTCATGCTCTTCTCATGTAAATTCTAGCTATTTGTGAATATATGTGTATATCTATTTCTATTTATTTATTTATTGATTTGTGTAATTTTTATTACTGATGTACTTTGTTAAATTTTATGTCTGTCAGTCAGCCTATTAGTCTGTCAGTCAGTCTGCCTTTTAGTTGGTAGGTCTGTCTGTTTCTTTGTCCATCTGTCTGTCAGTCAGCCTGTTGGTCTGTCGGTTAGTTCATCTTTCTGTCTGCATGTTTGTTACTACCTTATTTAAACTATCATGATATGTTGGCATCTTGTGCAACTTGCCCAGTTAAAGTGAAACCTGAAAACTGGTTTAAAGAAATTGACAAGTGCCATTTGCTCTTCGTGTCGTACAACAATCCAAGACCACATAGACAAGCCAAGGATCAAATTAAACACGTGGTTATTGTCAGCATCTAGTTTCTCTCACCAAGGGGACAGGTGATGAGAATTCAGAACATTATCAGATAGAGTGTCAATCAGACACAATGAAGAAAGTTCTGGTTAAAAAAAAAAAAATGCCTGATATGCTTGCAAATGACAGTACTAATAATTGAAACCAAATTCTTGGAATGCATGCGATACAATTAAACATATATGGAAAAGAAGCCACAGGAACTAAATGTAATAAAAAAGAAAAATCAGTATCTTGGTGATAATGTTAAAGAGTTTCAAAATACTTGTTATCTGGTATACGACGTACCTACATAGATAAATAGATAAATAGATAAGATAAGATAATTTGTTTAATGTCAAAATTACACAGGGAGTGGTCTCATAGTCCCCCAAGCCAGAGGCTCATGATAAGAAGCATACACCCAAGGCAAGATCCTTGTGCAGATAGTTAAAAATTTGTAGAGCTTAAAATAAGTTCACTTGTTTCTCTCTCAGTAGCTGCACTCTCTTTTCGATGGAAACTTCTTTGAAGCTGCACTCGCAAGGGTGTTCACCTTAGAGAGTTCACAGTATTTTATTGAACATTTCAATCTCATGTTGAGTACATGCAGCTAACCAATGAAGTCAAAGTACTACAACTATAACATGAATTACCAGGATGATGACAACAAATCCTATCAACAGGAACACTAACACCACAGAGTTGATAATCGATAACCAGTGGATCTGAAGACGAACAAAGATATCAGAATATAAATTCTCCAGCTTCCTGATTACCATTCATATCTTAAAATGCTACTTTTGAGAATACAGTGATGCATCAAGACCGTTTTCCTTCACCAGCTAGTAAATGACTTTTTTATTCTAACTGATGACTTCTCTCCTTCATAATGTGATGATTTTAAAGACGAAAATAGATGTCCATCACTCTTTGCATTAAAGGTTGATGCTTATTAATTAACTGACTGACAGGGTCAGTAAGGAAATGCTTGGCCCAAGAATAATATAATTTATTCATTTCTAGTGCGCATCTTTACATGACAATGATCAGATGTGCATTCCTAAATTATAATGTGAGAGAAAAATCTAGAGCCAAACAGCCTGACAAACCTCTACTGGCAATTTAGTTTGTAAATTAGACTACTTCAAGGTGAGTGTTCTGAATGGCCATGGGTTTCATTATATTTTTTCAGCAAGAGAACAACAGTTTTCACAGGCAGAAAAAGCTTTTTGAAAAATTTAACTCTAGATGGTCAAACCAGCCCAGGGTTGTCAAAATAAGCCGGCAACCGGCACATTTCACTGGCTATTTTGAATACTGCGCCAGTTACTCTGAATGTTAGAAGGTCAGTTCTGAGCGTGATATTGGAGAAATAAAATGGAAATAGCCGCCTACTTTTTGGATGGAACCTCCTACTCAAAAACCTACTGACAACCCTGCCAGCCAGCCACAATCGTCCTCACAGAGGGTCAATTTGCCTGGTGTAAATAAATCCCAGAGAATGGCAAAATCTCACATGCTATATAGACTGTCTACAGTGTATGTAAACTGGGCTAGACAGCTTTATCCAGACCAGTTCACCTTACACATCTGGCCAAATAAAGCATATGTACTCACGTATCCAGCAGCCATGCAAGTTTATTGGAACAAAAGAAAGTGTTTACATAAGAAAAGAGTTTAACTCCCACAGGATTGGTTCGGTAATCCAACATGGACACCATTTCATTGTTGTGGAATACCAATATGACTGCCATAATGTCATATGCACATGCTCCATACATGCTTGTTCATGTAAAAATATTTCTTTAAGATTATGTCAGCAGGACTGTACAGTGGTAGACTATCCAGCAAAGAATTGCTTTTAATAGTCCAATGAACCTAAAAAGGTTGCAATACTAATATTCTCTTACCTCCAAACTCTTTGGAAAAAAGTTTCCAGCTCCTTTTGTTTTCAGTCTTTCCGAGTATGGAGTAATTTGTAAGATAAGAAAGGAATGATATGATTAGATGATGGACAATGAATCTCAAACACTCATCCCCATAAAAATGGTTCGTAAAATTGTACAAAAATAAATGGAAGACAGGACAAGATGTTTTATCCTTTAACCCTTTAAGTCCTGATGGTGCCATATGGCACACAATGTTATCAAACAAGCTTAAAGTGTATATGACATGAAAACTAAATTCTGCTTATTTGAAAGGTCTTTTAAAATACAGAAGAATAGCATTTTTCTTTTTGAAACATCTTTTTTCGTTTTAGAGATATTGACGTTTTTCTATAATGCAAATTAGATCAGTGATGATTTCACACTAGTCGATAAAAGTGTTGTTTTTTGTCACTGACTTGTATATTGCTACAATATACAAGTCAGTGACAAAAAACAACAGTTTTATTGACTCTGTCATCTCCTGACCACAATTACTCAATTTTTAAACATGATGTCACACTACTTGCAACTGAAAAGTGGTAAAATACTGAATAAACGTTATCTCTGGAAATGCTGAAGCAGTGTTCTTGAAACTTGGCACCACAAATGTGCATCACAAAAAGAAACAAAATGACACCCTTAATGCTGTTGCCTTGACGAAAGTTTTGCCACTGGTGCTGTCTTAATAAACATAGGCACGCAAAGCGTGCAAGAGTTATTTTTTTTTTGTGATAGGAGCATTCGTAGAACTGTTTACAGTAACGATTTAGTTGAGGTTTATTTGGTTGCGATGTACAGCAAGAAAGAAACTGGGAATTTATGATGTACATACCATGTTACATCGGTAATGGTAAGATGGCTAAATAGTAAGCCATTAAATGTTTGACTGAACAACGTACAATAATCCGACATTGCTCCAGATTAATGTAGGTACCATCTTATTTTCTAACAGGCAATTTGATTCCTTCTTTGATACCCACACCATGATTGGTGTGACACGCGCACATGCATAACTCCCTCACTCATCGATCACATAGCCCTTCCAACCCCCAAGAGGAATTTTGCTCAAAATACTCAAGTTAAGAGACCTTTTCGCATTTTATACGAGTCGTAAATTTACTTTTTTTACACAACACTTCTTCATCGAAAATAGAAAGAAAGAGAAAACATAGGCACGCAAGGCGTGCAAGAGTTATTTTTTTAATTAAAAGATTAGGAAAATGGGAGCATTTAAGCGACTCTTTACAGAGATAATTTAGTTAATTTGACAAGTGTTTTGGCTACAATGTACAGTAAGAAAAAAACTGAGAATCTGATGTACATACGATCTTATATCGCTAAGAGGGTATGGATAAAATATAGGCACGCCTAGCGTGTAGGAGTTATTTGTTGGAATAAATGGGCTGGTGGAAGCACATTCCAGAGAAACCCCTCGATGATTCATTTGTTACTGTAGACACCATGTCACTTGATCAGCATTCATCTCTATGATGACGTCATGGTTAATAATCACCCGAACATCTACCCTCGTGTTTCTTATCTGCAAGCAGTCCTTGTTGATTCACTGATGACTATAGCCACGCAATCAACTGATCAATCTGTAGCAAAAAACTGACAACAACGACTAGACACGAACTGTTTAAACCTCTTATTGCACCATCACATTGACTCGTCCATAACATACCCAATGCGTCGACTAAGAATAATTTTTTTCACAAAAAAATAACTCAAAAATGGCAAGAAAGAGAAATAAGCTCTCTGACTCGTTTAAGCCTGATTTACTGATTAATTTGTAGTTTAACTTGGTGCCACGCAGTCTTCAAAGAACATTATTTTGAACAGTTTTCATACTTTTTTTACCTTTAACAAAAAGATCTTGGACTGAAACGAATATCATAAAATGTCCTTGAATTAACCATAACAAACCTCTGCTGCAGACACCTAAAAGCTGTCCAAACATGTTAACTTCTTTTTTGTTTAATTTCCCGGGAACAAGAGGCCATAACTTGTTAGCTCTAACTGAATTTACTCCCATGTGAAAAACAAAAGTGTCAAGTTACCATTTGTAACTAAAAATAGCAATATCTCGTTTTCTTTGTTCAAACATTTCATGGGAACAAGTGGTGACGATTCCTCAGCTCTAATTGAATTTACTCCCTTGTGAAAAACAGAAGTGTCAAGTTACCATTTCTAACTAAAAATAGCAAACATCTCGGGAAAACAAGTGCTCACGAATCATCACCTCTAATTGAATTTACTCCCTTGTGAAAAACAAGGGTGTCAAATTACCCTTTGTAACTAAAAATAAAGATATCTCGTTACATTTGCATACAGGAACAAAACAATTGTCACTTCCGCTCATTTAGCGTAAACATTAAAACTGTTTCAAATCTAAATAGTCTCTTCTCCTCTAAAATATGTCCTTTGAACTAGAAGCGACGATTCGTGACCTCTAATTGAATTTACTCGTTTTGAAAAACAAAAGTATCAAGTTACCCCTTGTAACCTGAAATAAAGTATCTCTTCTCATTTGTTTACTACTGACTCATGAACTACTTCAAAAACGCAAAGCTCATCTCGTTCAAAACTAGCCACCATTACACTGAAACAGCCCGATGTATATTATGTAACTGTCACAATCCCCTCCAAACCGGACTAAAAATCCCAAACCGGCAACATACACGTCAGTCTTTATTACTCAATCACCAAAGTCCCTGCACTTAATACAATCATAGAACTCCCAAGACTTCATTTACCTCACTTAAGTTATCTTGAACAGGAAATTTTCTTTTTCTTCTACTACAATTCGTGGTGCTGGCTATTAATG
>JAHPZR010009573.1:10000-15855 GCA_019787425.1 Platygyra sinensis | reverse complement strand
ATTTTCGTTTTAATGGGATCTCATACTTGCATCCAGTTGATTCCCAATGATCTCAGATTTCAAGCAGAATCCTACAGGACTCATGAATTGCTACAAGTAACTAAACTCAAAGAAGAATTTATGAAAGTGCAAAAAACCTGCCTTGGCTGGGGTGTCTAGCAGATCAAACATGGCCAACACAAAAGCATTGATGCTGATAAAACCCTTGCAATACTCATCCAAGTAGTACTTCAAGGTTCCTAGCTCATTTTCATTAAGGACTTGCCGAGCTTGTTCTGTTATTAAGTTCTTTTGAGAAGGGAGGCCACCATTGTAGAGTACTTGAGATCCTGCAATGCCATGATGAAACATGGAAGGCTGAAGCAAAACAGAACACTCCCTGGTTAATTTACAGCAAATAAAGAGGACCTTAAAATATTCTGTGAGTTGTGTGTTAGTGCAATAGAGCCACCCAGCAGCTGAAGGGTACATGTATTTAGAGACACAATAATTAATGTAAAACAGTTTGGTCCTAGTATTGATTACATTCTTTGAACCCACTCTGTCTCAAACTTAAGCACTGTAGGTTTAGACTAAACAAACTTTACTCACTGCCACCCTAGATCATCACAGTCCCTTAAATCTAGTACATACATAGAAAACCAAGGGAATTTGACCCATACAGATGTTGTAAGGAGAAACGGGTAGTTGATAACTCTCAGTTGTAAACTGGCAGTGTACATATATATCTTATTAGATGTTTTGTTATGTAGTATCACTGAGTATTTTTACATGTTATGCCGTATTTTGGCGAGCCCGTAGGGCGAGTCAAAATACAAAATGACGAATAAAAAAATTCTCTGCAATACCATAGTTAATGGAGGGAGACTATGGCGATACTACACAACAAAACGTCTAATAAGAGATTTATTATCCAACACGCCAAATTAGTATGTTCATGTGAGCGAATTTCATGGATATTTATTTACAGGGAATGCGTGATAGAAGTATGGGAAGTGGAACGGAATTGGCGTGGGAAATCCAGCTAACTGATTGGTCATGCAACGGCAGGAAACCTGTCTAACCGGTCCTCTGGAGTACAAATACCGTGTAATATTTGTACTCATCTTAAGCGTTATTTGTACTCTGAGAAGTGCAGTTGGATAATAAGTATAATTATACTCACCTCTGTTTCAGCTTCATGTCCCATTCTTCCTATTGTTGTATGCCGCCTTATTAAAATTACATTTATTGAACAAGAAAACAAAAAATAACTGTTAGTGCTTGGAGATCAAACTCCCATGGGGAATTAGAATAATGCTATGTGTATATTTAACCACCAATTCATTTTAACATATGGTGAATTATATGGACATGTAAATCCTAGCCTTCTTAATTCCCACTGCCATTCCCAAATTATTGCTTCTTTCAGTTAAATAATATAATACACAAAGAACATTATGAGAACAGTCCAATTAATAAACAAACAAACAAACAAACAAATAGACACAAAAACAAAAACAAATTCTAATAAGCTCCCTCAATTCAAGAAGGCCTTTAAATAAGCATTGTAGGTGATCACAAAAATTGCCAGCGACCCTTAAAAAAGAGAACATCTGTTACTGGCTTGAAAGATTAAAAATAACAGCAAATCTTGTAAAAACAACATTTTGATTTAAACACTGCCAAATAACACAAACTAACTCTTTATCCCCCAAGGCAAACAGCATTTTTTCCCAAATCTGCAAATAAAGTCACTGTGTATGTGTACAATAAACCATTTGAAAGCCACTGATCAGCTTATTCAAGAACTGACATCAGCAGCTATGAAGGAGGTAGACATTTTGAGAGAAATTGCTTTAAAATGCAAAAATGAAAGACTTAAAAGTGTGTCAACCTTATACTACAGTAGGTATACCCCTATAGCTTATTTAGCAGCTCTTAGTGCACAGCTTCATTTGAAACAAGTCTTGCATTCCATTTTCATCCCAAAAAAAGAACTAAAAACTTGTGGGGGTGGTCAGCCATGTCTTTGATAGGAGGGGGTCACAATTTTATGACTTCAATGAGAAGATCTTCACAAGACAATTTTTGTGGCAAAAATTCATACGAATCCAACATATATTCACAAAGTTATGATGTTGTGTGCCAATTGGCACTCTTAGGGGGTAAAGGGCTAAGAAAGAAAATTCCAGTGGAAAAGTAGGAAAGGTTGAAAGGTAGTCTCATTAACAATGATCCATCAATCAATGCAAATTCTGTAAATGCAGCTATTAAGTGGTGAAGTTACTCAATAATACCTTACAATACCCTCAGAGAATGACGCAGAAATAAAAGAGCAGACTACCTATTAGACAGAGATGGTTGGCCTTGTAGGGCAGAGCCAGAGGGTGTATGCACATCAACTTCTGTAATATGAGTGACTTCAGGAACACTGCTTTGATGACAGATTTAACATGTGCATAGAGTGAAACAGAAGAAATATTGTGAGTTACTGGTACATGTGCTACTTCAAGTAACAACCTTCTGATCAAGACAACAGTTTCAATTGCAAAAATAAACTTTAAAGCGAGCGAGTGTGGAAAACTCTAGATGGGTGCACAGTTTGGAAAAACAAGAATAATATTGGTGACAGTGTAACATAGTTACATGTATGCATAGTGATTTCCCTTTAGAGAAACTAGAAAGGTCTGACAGAGACATAAATAGGAAGTGCACAGACGACTTAAGAGTGAGCCCACATCTGTGATCCAGAACTTTGTTTCCCTTTTACCACAATGTGGAACAGGCGATAGAAAATAATATTATTATAGAAAACAGTCCTAAAAAAAATTGTGCCCTCATTGGTTAAAAATTGTGTTTCTATAACTGAAAGAAATGTGGAACTAGCACCAGCTATTTATGTTATGATGAACAAAGTAAAGAAGTTGTTTCCCTTTTTTCCTCACAGTGTTTTCTAAAAGGAATAGAAAACAGTCATGTTCTCCATGTTTCTATCTAGTTATAGACACTCGTGTTTATTTGAAATCAAATAATTTTTTTTAAAATTTGACCACCATAAAGCTATAGCTTTATCATGAGGATTATCTTGGTATTTTGAAAATGTTATTTACATTGTATAATTAACAAAATATTAAAAGTTAAGATGCACCCTTGCAACCTAAGTTGACACTACATGATGGCTTCTCATTTAACCTTACACATGACCAATATAAATTTTCAATAAGCTCTTCTAATATAATGGTTTAACACTACACATAATTATATCTGTAACTGAAATTGTAAAGGAACAGGATTAATACAAAATTTATAAAAAGGAAATGTAAAAAGTATGCAATGAACTGTATTCACAGTGAACAGTGATAACCATTTGAAATGTCAGCTTCTATCCAAGTTTTTATCATTATATAGTGGTTACTGAATCTAAACCTCATTAACCTTAAACACGGAGCGATCCTATATAACAAGGCTGAGGTGTTCAGCCTGTCAATCACAAATCCCAACAGATGTCCAATGCTCTCATTTGATGGACTTATTCACTCAAGTCTAATTTTAGCATGTTGCCACAGGATTCTGTTTTTGTGCTGCTTTTCTGCAGTTGAGAAATAAATTTGAAAACTAAAATTCGTAAAAAAATACAAACAGACTGCTAAGGTAATATATTTTATCTGCGGTAATATGGTTATTCTTCAGCCAGTTATCTAAAACAGATCCCGTAAGATCAACATTAGCTGCTGTTGTACTCTTGCAGCTAAAATTCAGTTGACCTTTTACGAAGGTAATCAGTTTTATGGCATTCAGCCTTGAGTCTTCCATTTCCTTTCTAACGTCAAAATTCAGGGAAATCTCACTTTGCCATTTTTCACGTTCTGTTGTTTCTTCGTAGTACTTGTTGTTTCCAATTTCTTTGCTCTGAATATATGGAAGAGTTTTAGGAATAACTCAGTGTTGTTCAATTTGCATTTTGTTTGTACCATCATATCATAACACTCATAAAACTGAATAATTTTAAATACCTCACCAAACTCCATCTGTGTTCACAGGCTAACCAAAATCACCTCCTATGAGATTTCGTGTCGTTCTCAGCATGCTGAGATAAATGGAAACAGATACCTCGTAGGCATCAGCTTTGTTATTTTAGTTAGCGGGGAAATTTGAATGTTCCAAGTGCAGCAACAATGGAGATGATCCATCATTTTTGGTCTTCCAAAGCCATCATCTAAAGTGTTAATATAAGTTTTGTTTTCACTGTATTTTTATGATTTACCTTACATTATTCTAAGTAAATGACTCTGTTGGTTTGGCGAAAAAATGCTATTTCTCCATGACTTCTATGTCATGTGACCGTTATTCTGGCTTTCCACCATTGCACAGGAAAGCCAACAAAGTTCTTCAAGGGGGCGTGTCCTTCTCTTTTATAGGATTGCTCTGTGTTTATCAGTTAATAATTAACTAGGCAAGGCTAATTAAGTAAATTAACTGAGGAACTATGTAGGTGTCACGTCTATGTTACATGTAGCTACTGCTACAGTGCAAACATCAGTTTTCATGAAAGATAACTGTGTCATGTAAGTGCTCTACAAAACAGTTACACTGTATATGCAATATTCATGGATATGATGACCTACCGTTGTATTTGTCCATTTTTAGCTGATTTTGCAATCCATTTTGTTTTGTCATGAGTTACTCTGGTGAATGGCAGCCTGCCAATGTCTTTCAGGGTTAATATCATGTTCTTGGTAGATTTTAACACCTTCACTGCCTTTTTATGACTCATGTTTAGAAAACTTTGCCCATTTACATCCAAGATTTGATCACCGGCCTTTGCATAAAATATATAGGTAAAGAAACATCAACAATTAAATGAACAAGCATAAGGATCATTCATATTACCTTAAAAGAACATATAAAATTAATTATGCAATGACTTAAAATTTGTATATAGAACATATAAAATCAATTAAAAGAATGCATAGAATTAATTATGCAATGACTTAAAATTTGTATATATAGAGCATTTTCACTGCCATGCAATAAAAATTTAAAATGGAAGAAGATTCAGTGGATAAAGGAGGGGGACATTGAGGGGTTCTGAACACCGCAATACCGCAAAAAAATTCGACAAATACTGCAATACCGCAAAAAAATCGCTAAATACCACAACACCTCAATACCGAGTCAAAACTTAATGTAACCCTGAAATCAGTACTCTGTACATCACGTTAAGTGTAAATAACATTGAAATAACAACTGAGTTTGTTAATGAATGCTTTAAGCCAGGTAGTTTTCAATTTAGGTCATTTACACAAAATAAACAAAAACGTGTAACATCCATTGACGTGTTGGCTAATAATTAACAAAAAGTAACCTACCCTTTGCCGATTGTGACACAAGGAATTGCAGTGAGTCAGAGAGCTCAGTTTCATTGGAAATATCTGCCATTCTAGAAAAATTGAGAGTCCTAGTTCTGCAGTTACATTTATGCATTCTGGTAGATGTTTTTGCAGGTTACAGTCGTCACGTCGCGTTACTACACTGTAAATTTGTTAACAGTCTTACATTGGTATTATGCTTTCTCTATTGGTGGCCGTGATCACACAACTTCAATTCTGTTGTTCTTTTCCAGATGTCGTTCTGGTTTCTTCACTGCATCTGTATCGCAGAGTTCATGGGTTTTAATACGGTTAAAGCATGAATCTCAGTTGCTCAGGATTTAACTGAATAGCCTTTACGTTGTATGTATAACTATGGTGAATCAATCATGTCTTCATGCCTGGAAGAAGTCTTGGGATTAGCCTATTCTAATCTTGCTACGGAAACCAAGATAATCATTGGTCTGTTGGCTACTAGGCTCGAATGTAGACTTGTGGTAATTG
>JAHPZR010009573.1:0-7500 GCA_019787425.1 Platygyra sinensis | reverse complement strand
GTGTGTGTTAGATGACTGAGAAATTACAAACACAGGTGCCTTTAATTATTTGCACTGTAGTGGACTTAAAAATTGACGATAAATTGATCTGCTCTTATCCAATCACAATGAGTTGATTTTCTCAGTCATACATGTACTAATACATGTAACTAGAGGATATTACATGGCTGCGCGTGGATACAAATTTTATCTTTGAGTGAGATATCGAGTTAAACACGAGAAGATAAAATTCGTATCCACAAGCGGCCATGTAATATTCTGTTTATTATATAAACAAACTTATGACCACAGTTTTTGATGATTTTCCGAAGATTTCCAACCACTTTCCAAAGATTCCCGAGTCGGCTAAAATCAGACGATATTCCGCGAGATTGAGCAGGATAATTGTTTTATTATTCAACAAATTCATAACAAAATTGATTTCCAAGCTCGTAACATTTCTAAACCTTTCTGTCGACATTTTTTCACTTCACTTTTTCTTCCCACGTATGAAGCTACGTATACCGCCAGATATCTGTTACCTACGGATGACAGATATCGAGAGCATCATGACCATATTTGGATAGTATTACAATTTGTTGAATAATAAATATTTGTACTATAAGCTGACCTTGAGTCCCGCTTTCTCAGCCATACCGTCAGGGTCAACTCCTGCTATATAGATTCCTAGTCCATACTCAGAGCCACCACGAATCATCAGCCCAAGCTTTTCACCATCTTCTACAAATATGTTCACCTACAAAATTACGCAATCACGAAAAACAATGATTCAAAATAATAATTAAGATTGATAGAAGGTTCTTGATAGAGTTAATTATATAGTAATTCAAATAACTAACTTATTATCACAAACCTTTCTTTCATCATCATCTCCTAGTAGTCTTAAATCACTTTTATGTATGCCATCAGCAGTCAACATGCGTCCATTTGAGTCCACCCCAGGGGGTGGCGATGCTCTTCGACCTCTCATGTCCACCCACTTGCAAGTTGCCTCAGCAACATAGCTTATTGGAACACGACCCACTGAATGCACAGTTAGATTTAGCTTCTTGCTGGTTTGAATAATCTGTGAAGAAAATAGCATAAAATGTAAGCAAGACATTAATATCAGTTTGATGCATATAATATTTCTGGTTTTCTGATGATTAATCCTTTTTTGATTTGACTGAAAAAATACATGCTCCACATACAAAAAGAGCGGTACAAACATTTGCACCAATATAGTGATATGACTTAGCATACTCCTTCCAAAAGGCATCTCCCTCAATAAAGGTTTTTTCCCTTCTACAATAAATGCCCCTAATATTCCAAAAGTGTTCCTATTCTGATAAGTGCCTTAGGCCTTATTTTAAAATTCATTTTACAAATAATTAAATAAGCAACTATCTCTGAATATCAGCAGGCAGTGAACCAAGCTTATTGAGGCTCCTAACTGAGAATGCTTTGTTCTGCTGATCTAGAGTGAATTTATCCCCACAAGGGTATATTTAAAACAAGTCCATAGTTTCCAGTGAAACACTTGAGTATTGAACCATTAGTGTTGTCATTTCAATGTTGAGTGTAACAAACACTGAGGACTTATGCATGTGTGACAAGGGCTTTATGTTGTCACAAGTGAAAAGTGATAAAAAGACAAACATTTTCTGAATTAATTTAGGAGTAGCACTCATGTATATGACATCTGAATTTGTTCAAATTTGTAGAGGATGTTGATCACCCTTTTGCTATTTTCCATGATGGTGTCTAGGAATATTTAACAATTATTCCAAGAGTAGATATCCAATGAGGCACGTAGTGCTGAGTTGGCCATAATCATCTCATATTCAACAAGTGCATGTGGAATGAATGTTTTATTAAAAATGCCCCCTAATTATGGAAACTAAACTAAAATAAAGACAAAAATGTCCCAAAAAATCATGCATTTTCTTACTGGTTTGTAGAGTATGGTACAGTGGAACCCCGCTATAACGAAGTGTAACGGTACCAAAAAAATTGTTCGTTATAGTGGGGTCTTCGTAGCGAAGACCCCGTTATAACGAATTATCTGGTTAACAACAAAAATATTCTTTATAGCTGGGTAACCAAGCTGAACAATGGGATATACCCCCTCAGAACAGTCTATAGCCTTCGCATGAACAGCTACATTTAAATAAAGCAAAGCTTCGAAGGTCAAAGTTTTCCTATCTTGACCAATACGAGTCGTGTTTGGCTTATCAGCCATATGTATCATCATGTCGTTTTTACTTACTGAGAGCGACAGGACAAAATATTCGTTACAGTGGGGTAGATTGTGCGTTGGGATCGTCAAAATCAATTCGTTATAGTGGGGATTTCGTTATAGCGTGGTTCGTTCTTACGGGGTTTGTTTCCACATATTTCACTGTAATTCTGCCGGGCTTTCAAATGTTGTTCGTTATAATGGGGTCTTCGCTATAGTGGGGTTCGTTATAGCGGGGTTCCACTGTATAATGCTCGTAACCCATGAGGGCTCATTCATTTAATGAGGAAAAAACTCTCAAATTGCATTATCCAATGATCCAGTTTTAATAATGCATATGTAGACAACAGAAAATTGGTCTGATTTTTTCAAATATTCTTTTGCATGCATCTCAACCGCATACAGGGATACCTTGTCTTAAGGACATTTACAGTACCGCTCAGAAATAAGCGAACTTCGCATACGCAGTCTATACGCGCATACGCGTATGACAATACGCGCATACGCGTATACGTATACGCGTATAGGTAGTCCTTTGTTATTCACCTCTAACTGTTTCTTTTGTGAAGTATTGTTGGAAAAAACAATAACTAGCTTTGTTAGGAAAACTCAAAAAGCGAGAGCCGTTCGATTACAGCCAAATTTGCATATTGTAAAAACATCTTCAATGAAGCAAGCTATCGTATTTCCAATCTAGTTCGCTTTAAAGATTTACCAATTAGCCACCGGTTGAGTAATAATCACTGCCTACTTGCAACGACTGCTTGGTTTTCTCCCTGTTTAGGAAAAGAATATCATCCGCTAAGCATACATTTTCGTTTCCCGCGAAGTTCACAGGAGATACTCCGATAAAGTCTAGCAATGCCGTGTAAATAGTGTCACAGCGGAAAAGCCGCGTCACGATCTTTTTATTGCTTTAAGATCGAGCAATATATCGAAGCGAAATGTTTTCCGAACGGATAAGGGCGAAGGGTGAACGGCTAATGACCTTTCACGCAAAAACGCGCTTTATTGGCTTTCCGTTTTCGAACGGAATTTCGTTTAGAAGCTGTTTGAAAACCGTTTGAAGGAAAAAAAAAGCCCTCTGCTAGCTGAGCTAAACATACGGTAATCAAGGAAGCTTGAAAGTCGCCTACAGAAGCGAACTTCTTAAATTAAATTCTATCCTGTGTACATTCCGGACAGAAAAGCCATTTCAAACAAGCTCATTTCACGCCGCTACCACACCGCGGGTCTGGGACTCCGGGACACATGGGTAATAATGATTTGTAAACAGTGAAATTTCCTCCATGTCACCGAAAAAGAAAAGAAAACAAAGCAAACCCAGTTTCTAATTCAGAAACAAGCGACGAAACTGTACTGTTGCTAAACTGCTGTTGTTAAAGGCCTTTATCTCTGTCTCAATCTGTAAAGTTATTTTGAGACATTCTCGATTCACACGCGTGAATAAATTATTGACTCGTTATGCTGTCTGCTCTGGTTTTTGTTTCGTTCTCTTTTGTAGCTATCAGAGGTCATTTCTTCGCCTAAATCACCTCAAAAAAGTACGAAAAAGATGTTCCCATTCAAAGTTTCGGCTATTTTGCGTCGAAGGCAGAGTTTTGAAGATAGTACATGTATGTGTAACGCGTGGGTTCGGTGTGACTTGGTAATCTGAGCTTTATGTTCACCTCAAAGAAAAACAATAGCCGGGAAAAGTCATATTCTTGACCTTTCAAACGAATATAAATTTATATTTTATGCTCCGCAATTAATTAAACCGCGCAGCCGGAGGCTGGGCGGTTTCTTGCTTTGCCTTCGGTTTATTTTTTTTTTAACCGCGCGGCCTGGGGCCGAGGCGCGGTTCTAGTTTTACACGGCATTTATTTATTATTTTTTTTTTTTTAGTTTTGTCGGTGACCAGACCAAGACCTCCGCTCGGCCAAGTCTTGGTCGGGACTTTGAATCACGCAACCTGTTACTGCCAAAAGCTTTTGAAACATCAGTACACGAAAATGTTACACATATTGTGTTCTTTATTGTGTGTGAAAAATATTTTCTTTTGGTTTTATCGAAGCGTTCGATTCGAAGCAAAAGAACGTGTCAGAACGTGCAAGGATTACGTCATTGGTAGGGAAATAACCAACACACTAAAAATAGCCGTGGACAGCTTAACTCTTGAATTATGTGACTTGCGTGACTACTTCGCTAGCCTCTTACTCGTAATGAAAACCTACTTAATTTAATCGTGACTAAGAAGAGAGAAAGCTGTTTTTTATAGCCGTAGTGTCAAATTGTTCGTACCGTTCATACGCAAACATTTCTTAGAAAAAGTTCCTGATTAAGACCATTACGTCATCGAAGATTTCACATGATGGTGCTTTTTAGAGCATTTTTCGGGATATTTGTGTCTAGGCCCATGGCCGGGCAGTTAACTAGATGGAAACACGGAAATGTCCCCATTCTCATGAACTTGTCAACCTAGATACAGTACCGCTCAGAACTAAACGAACATCGAACGCGCATTCTTAACGCGAAGGGTTAAACGCGCGCACGCGTTTTGCTGCGTTAGACTGCGTTTCAACTTCGCGTATAACGCGTTGAAGTAAACGCATTAGTATGTATGAGCTTGGTTATTGTTTGCTTCTTTTGTTACTGTGTGAAAGAAGTTAACGATCTTTCCTAAGATAACATTCGGTATGAACATGATTTGTTTTCAAGGAGCAGACAAGTTTTAATTCTTTCGTACGGCTAAATATAGCGACGGCTACTTTAAGACCATTTTGTTTTGTTGTTTGGATTCATTCACTTACGAATAAAAATGATTTGCATTTCGAAAAATCAACAGATAAAGATAACGGGTTTTCAATTGACGCCGTGAAAAAAAAAACCAACAGACAACATCGTGAGATTTAATTTTTTTTCAAGATCTGATCGTTATCGCGTCTAGACACCTGGCAGCCGGGAAGTATTTTCAAAAACCTACATATCCAGCATTCTGATAGAAATTTAACACATTCATTCTTCGGAATAGTAGATCTGTTGTTGGAAATGTCAAGCGATTTTTATCTACATGTAAAGCCGGCAGCCGGGTAAGGTCTTACTAGTAAATGGACTAAATGGGCGGCAGTGTGAAATTTTCACAGAATTTCCGCTGAAAAATTATTTCAAACTTTTGATGGCCTTTGATGATTTTTACAGAAATTGTAGACGTAAAGCGATTCGAAAAATTATGTTCGTTCGCAAGATGACGAAATATATACTGCCAACTCTCACGCCTTAGGCGTGAGTCTCACGCCTGCGGGTTGAAAACTCACGAGTCTCACGCCTGCGGGCCAATTTCTCACGCCTGATTGAAAAATGTGAGTTGTTGCCGTCTTGCTTGACACAATTTCCAAAAATATGTTAACTCAGACGCATGTAAGGAACGAAAACCATGTGTAAAATGAATAAATGACAATACCTTACCTCGCGATCTCTTATTCTTGAAGTGAAAAGCATTGGAGCGAGCTCGCGTTTATGCGCGTTCTAAGACTGGGACTGGGAAATGCGAGGGCTGTTTCCGCTTTCGTCACAGTATGCAAATTTGCTTTAAAAATGACCATGTCAGTCCAAAACTGTCCGATTATAGAACTATAGCTCTAATGTTATCAGCTAACGTCGGTCCTTGTGGCTAAGCGTTTTCTCGATAACGTCAACTTCGGTAGACTTCGGACGTCTTCGGAAGACTTCGTACTTCTTCGGGAATCTTCGGAAATGATCGTGTCGTCTTCAAAAATCTCAGCACTCCCAGGATAAAAATCTCACGCCTATATCTCAGAAAAAGTTGGCAGGTATACGAAATATTCGAGCGTGGGCATACTATAAAATCGGACGTGCTTTGACACTTGGAAAAAATTTATGCGTACATCGGCGGTTTTATAGATATTTATCGAACTGCGACAAACAGCTTCATTCAAACCTGATGTGAAGATTCGAGCCAGTTCTTTACAATAGCCAAGCGATTCTAAAAGATATTGTGGATTTGTAGTAGAGAATTTTCCAAGGTTGTTCATACCATAAAATGGCAAGGGTCTTTATCCGACTGCCGGTCACGTCCTCCAAAAAAAACGATTAAAATGCCCGGCAGTCAAAATTGTCCACCGAATTTCCACAGAAAGTCTCCACGAAACGTATTGAGAGTATTTGATGTTTGTTCGGAAATGCAAAGCGATTGTACGCAATATTTTAAATTTGCAGTACAGGAATTCGCAGGAATTACAGGTGTATCCGAGCTTTTTGACTGCTGGGCATTTTGTCTTCTTGAGACCGTGACCAGCAGATCACGCAAGAATCGTGAACGTGGCGATGTTCGGAGAATTTGTCCACCACAAATCCAAAATAATTTTTACAGTCGCGTTGTATTCCAAACAAGCATCAAATACTCTCAAAACATTTCGACGACGCTTTCTGTGGGAATTCGGTCACGGTTGTTCAAAAAAGTTGACACGATGTTTGTTTTAATTCACACAACGTTGCTTCAAGTTTGACTACCGTGGAGAAAGGAAACATCATGGTATCAAATATCGCTGAGCAGTGGCCATCATAATTTTCATTCAACGGGCTGCTTTTATTGCTTGAACTGAATGAAACTGATCGCCATTCAATAAGCGTTAACTTAAATTCTTTGGTGATTTACCTTAGAAGGTATAAGTAGGTATTTTCCTCCTTGCGTAATTTACAGACTTTCTCCAGTTACCGGTGTCGCTTATCAGGCGCTGGGTTAATTGCAATCGTCTGGCTTTTAATCTGTTGTTCATTTTCTCACGATTTGCATATTCCTAGCACTTCTCTATGTGATTACTTCATCCGATACAGCGAAATTTTGAGTGTGAATGCCATGATGGGTTTTGAGAACAGAGTTACATGTTCACAAGGCGACTTTAAATGACATGAGAAGGATTTTTCCTAGTTGGTTATCGGGCGCCGGGTTAACCGGTTTAAAAGTGAAATCGTCGTAGCTTTCGATTCTGTTGTTTCAATTTTGTCGCGATTTGCATATCTTGGCTATCATTACTGCCATCCGATACAGCGAAATTTTCCCTGACTATGGATGCCACAATGGGGTTTGAGAACAGAACTACGTTTTCACAAGGTCAATATGTTTTTTTGTACGGGGGGGGGGGGGGGGGGGGGGGCAGAAGAACGGTTTTGTCTTTCGCGGTAAGGGAATAATAACAAGGGAACAACACTAATTCGAAGATTAAAACTTGTGCGCGGTGTGGGGGGGGGGTGGGCGTAAATGCGGCAACATCATTAGGCGC